>CM008335.1:23612110-23625937 GCA_002525835.2 Ipomoea batatas
TACAACAGAACAACTAGAGTCCTAAAGTAATCACTGGACTAATACATAAGACTTGCTGTAGGAATCTAAGATGAAGATTTGTAAGATATTTCTCCCAATTCTGGACACTGCACAGTTTGGCTATGGCAGAGGGGTATAGCAGCCACGTAAAAGAAGAAAAAGGGGAAGAAAACAACAAAGAAGTTCACTTTGATAGGGAAGAAAGTTTGAGAAGCTTCATTTGGAAGATGTATGAATTTTGCGCAATTTGAGTATTTTAGGAAATTAGGGCTTTTGTTTATTCAATTGAATGATGAAATGGCTGCCATGTCATACTTTTAATATATATTTAAACAAGTCAATAACAAAATACCTCCACATCAGCATATTATTACCTATAACTTGAAGAAAACCTGCAAAAAGTTCTAGGCGCAAAAAAAAAATTAGTTTATGGCTCGAATAATCACTTATTGAAGATAATGGTGCGGAATGAATAATCGTGAATGGTTCATGGTGCGGGATGACACTTTAGCCTATTATTTTAAATTAAACACTTTAATCTAAAATATTATAATCATAGAAACTTACCTAAATACCATTCAATTATCACATAAAGAATCACTATTTAAGGAGAAAAATAAATACTTCAATATTATAACCGCAAATTATATCATGGACCGTGGTCCACAATGCATTGTGGACCGCGGTCCCAAAACGACGTCGTTTTGATTAATGAAATAGACGGATGAATTCGCGCCACTCACTTTCTTTTCATATATACTGCAGTTTCTTTTCAAATATACTGCAGTTTCTTTTCATATATACTGCAGTTTCTTTTCATATATATTGCAGTTTCTTTTCATATAAAACTACAGTTGTATATTATCGAATGAAACTATAGTTATATCCAAAAGTAACTGCCGTTGTGTTGAAAGGAAACTGCAGTTATGTTGAAAACAAAGTGCAGTATATATGAAAAGAAACTGCAGTATATATGAAAAGAAACTGCAGTATATTTGAAAAGAAACTGCAGTATATTTGAAAAGAAAGTGAGTGGTATATATAGAAAAGAAACTGCAGTATATATGAAAAGAAACTGCAGTATATATGAAAAGAAACTGCAGTATATATGAAAAGAAAGTGAGTGGCGCGAATTCATCCGTATGTTTCATTAATCAAAACGACGTCGTTTTGGGGATCCGCGGTCCACAATGCATTGTGGACCGCGGTCCACGATATAAGAACTGTATTATAACAATATAATTATCACTACCATAAAATCATATTTTAAATGGTAATAATAATATATTATCATCTCATCTTCTAAAAATATTAATTTTTTTTAAATATAGAAAAATAATCATCATGATAATAGTTAATACTACAAAATTAAATATCTCATATTCAAATTCGTAGTAATTAATATCCAATTATCAATGTAGAAGATTTCTTCAAATATGATACAAAAATTAATACCACTATAAATATCCAATATTTAATATGGTAATTAAAATTTCAATTATCATATAAAATATTTTGAAGATATAATACTACCAAAAATATGAAATAATTAATTGGTAATATTTAATCTTGCCAAAGTTGACATTTTCACGGCATCACCAATCTCCGTCCATTTCGCCGGTCGTAGTTGCTGCGATGAACCCTTCATCACCTTCAGGAACAATTTAGCCATGAAAGCAGACCACCAACCATTTCCGGCCATCAACGGTGTCCACCTCCGGCTAGACACCGCTATGCCTCACCATCTCCGACAACCAGCGGTGAGACAAGGAACAACCGGTGAGCCAGCGAAAACGCACCCGCATGGCGGCTCACCATCTCTGACCAGCAATGGAACGATTGGCGGCGTCGCATAGACCACCGGTGAGCCGATCCACCACGCTTGGAACGGACAGCCGCAACTGTCGCCGGCTAATCGCCTCCGCGTCGCCGACCAGATTCGCAGGGAAGAAGCAGATACGCCTCCGCTGCTGGTAGTTGCATGCAGTTGTACTCTTCAACCAGCGACGCTGACCGGAGATGATGAACGGGGAAAACGCAGATCGATTACACAAAACAGAGTTTTTTTTTTTTTTAAACAAAACTTTAATTTTATTAAATAAGCCGGGTGAAAGTGAAGCCCTGGAAATCGTACATGAAAGAGATTTTTACATTGACAGGGAGGGAGCTAAAGGAGCCAAAAATAAGCGGTGAGCTTCTGCAAAGGCCTTCCGTGGCAAGAGCGTCTGCCACTTGATTGGCCTCACGGTAAATATGCGTTATGGATGAACCCGAAGACATAAGGCAAGAGCGAATGTAAAGAATGGCTTGCTTGATTTTCCATGGAATTCTTGTTGTTGATGATGATATAAAATTAGCAATAGAGAGGGAATCAACTTCAACTAAGGCTGGGATCTTTGCTGTAATTTCACACCATTGTATGGCAAAACGTAGAGCCAGGGCTTCCGCCTCCAAAGCTGATGAGGCATCGAGTGGGAAGCAGATACCAGCAAGAATGCAACCATAGGAGTCTCTAAGACAAGCTCCGCCCGCAGCACCGTTGGATGAGAGCATAGCATCTGTGTTGAGTTTTAATCTGCCCGAGGGCAGCGCAAGCCATTGTACCCGAATGATTTTTCGTCGCGGTGGTTCGGAGAATCTAGCTATCAATCCTTCCAAGAGTAGGAATGAGTCCGAATCATGGTGGCGACGAAAAGGCCGAGAGATTGAGAGCAGGACTGATTCACGTTTGATTCTTTTGATGGTATAAATGGCAGAGAAAGTGGAATCATCATAAATAGCTTCATTGTAAGCAATCCAAAGATACCAAAGCACAAGACTAGGTATAATTCTAGCAATGCTTCCAACAGAAGAGCCTGTGGATGATAACAACCACCATGAGTGGCATGCAGATCGAATGGAGGATGCATTAAGAATAGAGAGTCCAAAAGTTCTACCAAAATACTGCTAGACTTCCAAAACCAGTCCACATTGCATCAAGCAATGTTCCAAATTCGCACTCGCGCAACGACAAAATGGACAGATTGATGGCATGCAGAATCCAAATCTTTCAATAATATCTGGGAACGGGAGAAGTCTCTTTAAGAGTTTCCACATGAAGACCGAAATTTTGGATGGTATTCCACCGCCCCAGATACAATTTGCAGATAGTGTTGATCCTGCTCGTGGACGGAGGCGATCATAAGCGGAGGAGAAAGAAAAGTTGCCATAAGTGGATGACATCCAGAGGAGGTCACCATCTTTTTGAACTGTGTTTTCCTCAACAAAATCTATCACCCCTTGCATGCGTCTCCAAGTTATGGATTCTGAAGTTCTTGATGGGTTATGAGTGTAGCGAGCTTGCATGAAACAACTCCATAGGGAGACTCCTTGCTTAAAGTTGAAGTATAATTTGGCTGAGAAAGCAAGTTGAATGGTCGACAAGCAGCGGATCCCTAGGCCACCCTCTTCCGGTGGCATGCATATTTTGCTCCATGAAGCCCAATGTCTCTTCGGCCTTCCCTCACTAGTGCCCCATAGAAAACTAGCGAACTTAGCCTCAAGAGTCCTCACGATTTGACATGGCAAAACGATAGAAGCCATCGTGTACAAGGGCATCGTTGAGAGGACATGTTTGATCAGAGTGAGACGACCCCCCGGAGAAAGGAGTTTACGTTGCCAGCTTGTGAGCTTTTCATCCACCTTTTCCAGTAATCGTTGGTAGTAGTAGAGACGGTTCCTACCTTTAAATAAATTCACCCCCAAATAGCGGAAAGGCAGAGTTGAGCGCTGCATGCTCAGGATTTGAGACATATTGGATGCTCTTCGGGCTGTGCAGTGTTTAGATGTGATGAAAAACTCTTGTTATAATTTATTCTTTGCCCAGAACCTGCTTGATAATGCTTCAAGGTCTCCGCCAAAGCCTTAAGGGAACTTTTTGTTTTAAATTAATATATATCTAATATATATATTATATATACGTAAAACCTTTTTTTTCTTTTTGTTTTAATTTAATATATATCTAATATATATTATAAAAACATATAATAATCTAATTATTATATTATTAATTTAACCCAAGAATTATAAATTAGAAATCAAAAGCCACAAATTAATCTAAAATAAAATCATTAGAAAAAGTCTGACTCTTGATGCCACTGATAGAAAAACATACGGGCGCAGCGGAAGCATCAAATTGCTTTTTCATGATTCTATGTTTAAAGAGGGAATTAGAAAGATTTACCCTTGAAGCGTGCTTTGGCATAATCAAAATCGTCCAATCGTTCGACCTCTAGTCTGTCCACCGGTCGGGCACGCGAGAATATTTTCCTAACTAATCTCTGTCTGTCTCTGTATATATAGCCTGGTTTGGGTCCAAAGGTGCTAGCCTTTAAAAGTCTAAAACTACCCAATATTGAATTAATCCATTAATCAATTATTAATGTATCAATAACTCTTTATCGATTTCTTTTAAAGTTCTCAGCATTACCACAAACCATTAATGTGCGACTTTCTAGGTTCATAGTCAAACTAGCAACGGGTAATATTTAATAACTCATTATTAAATAACTCGTAAGTCATGAATGACACCTAACAGTATGTCATGACTACCTAGTTGACAATGAATATATTTTAATATATTATAATGAACCTTCCCGTTACAAATATCATGCAACATTCCTTCCACACAACACTTGTTCCGAACCAGGTAAATGTCATGGTCAAACTTGGTCAAACCCATAAACCCGGTTAATATGTCTATTCAATATTCTTAATCTAAAGTCCAAGTTCATTATATTTTGGCCAGAGATTCTCGTTGTTGATTATTGAATAGACTGGAACATCCTTGTTACCTCAAGGCGGTGGATCCTCTATTGAACGCACACATGTCTCTGTACAATATTGAACTATGCCACCAAAAACACTTATAGTCCCATAAGGAACAAAAGACGCATACTGGCAAAAACTAGTCCACCATATGTACGAGACAACCATGTCATCTCAAGTAAAAGGATTATTGCATACTTGTATCATACAACATACCGATGACACGTAGGTAAACACCATGCGGTACATTGTAGTCAGTCAATGTTCAATGACTTGTTCTCTAACAATCATCCACATGTCCACTCTCTGTATCTCATACAGAATGGCATGAGACTCACCATAAGAAGGAAAGTGTGCTAGTCTTATCGGAATTCTAATGTCCAATTAGAATTTTTATGACTAGGAACATTTTTACAATACTTCATTTATTAATTATTCTTCACTCATATTCTTAACTCTTAAGAATGAAGAATTAAGAAGATTGTATGAATAATATCAAATATTAACTAAGCCAAAATAAAATAAATAAAACAATTATTTATTATATTTATTTTAATAAGAAATTAATGTCCAAAACAATATATGTTGGCTTCTAGGGCATACATCTCTAACAGGAGTAGATTGCACTACTAGTGTATATTTTACCATGATGCAAAATGGACAAAAAAAATTCACCAATGTGACGATATATGATTAATTTTTTTAATGTAGGGTGGCAAATTATGCTATGGACATATGTTCACCTTGCAAGGTGGATTCGGCTCGATGTTCAGAATTTTAAATCTCAATATACAAAATTATATTACTCAATATTCACAATTTTTTAACTCTATATTTACAATTTTGTTATATAGATTCAAAAATTGTGTTATACTATTGGATATAGACTTTTGAAATTGTGAATATAGAATTCTGTAATTGTAAATATAGAGTTCGAAGATTGTGAAAATAAAGTTCTAAAATTGTGGACATGGACCTAGGTTCACCTTGTAAGTGAACACGAGTCCATGACATAATAACCGGATGTAAGGTAGGGTTGGCCTATTAATGGTAATTAATAAATATAAAGAGATTTATTGTCAGATAATTCATATCGGATGGTGAAGATTAAGAAGATTTGGTCTATGATCTATAGCAATATATCGTTTCTCAACCTATTGAAGCACAAGAGTCAGTATTGACTGCACTAAGGCTCAAACCCACCACCTCCCGTATAAAGGAAAGGATTTGATGCCACTAGACTACAAGGTCCTTGGCCTTCTATAATTAATTATATAATCAAGTTTCACTTTTTAAAGGCAATAATTAGTAAAGGATTACCATGATATAGGGAGAAATTTTTTTACCAAAATCTTTCACAATCTAAGTAATATAAGTAGATTCCTTTACAAGGCCGGGTGAGTCAGCTAATTAATGGTAATTAATAAATAAATAAAATTTAAGGAAAATGGTCAAATAAACTCGTAAACAATACTTGAAAAGTCAATTAGGCCTCTGAACATTTAAAAAGTACAATTAGGCCCTTTAATGCATAAAATTGAGGCAAAAAAAGCCCAAATATCAGTAAATGACCTGCAATTGCAGGTCATTTAGGGTTCAGGAGAAAATCCGGCGGAAGACAACCAAAAGGTCGCCTTCCGCCATGGAAGGCGACCAGAAGTCGCCTTCCACCATGGAACGCGACCAGATCTGGTCGCCTTCCACTAGTCGCCGGGGGATGGACACTGTCGCCTTCCATGGTGGAAGGCGATCAGTGGTCGCCTTCCACCAGAGTAAGGCGACCTTCTAGTCACCTTCCATGGCGGAAGGCGACCTTTTGGTTGCCTTCCGCCGGATTCCGGTGACCGGCGACGGCGCCGGTCGCCGAATTTTCCCCTGAACCCTAATTACAGGTCATTTACCGGTATTTGGGTTTTTTTGCCTCAATTTTATGTGTTAAAGGGCCTATTTGCACTTTTTAAATGTTCAGGGGTCTAATTGACTTTTTAGGTATTGTTTAGGGGTTTATTTGACCGTTTTCCCTAAAATTTATTATTTTAATGAAATTTTTTTTGTTATAGCATCATCCACTGTGTGAATTTACTCAATCTCCGATTTTATAAATGAATATGTGGAAAAAATTTAAAAAGAAAGAGATAATGACATAAGGCAATTAGGCTGTCCTCAACCCTGTCAATCTCCCCCTTTCTAATCTATGTGGCAAGAGAGAGTTTTTTTTATTTATTATTATTTAATGCCATGTGTGTTGCAATAGGAGAGAGAAATTGCTAAATTAGCAAGAGGAGAGAGAATGAAAAAGTGGGAGAAAAAGCATGGTAAATTTGATTTGTGTACTTTTTTTATCTTTTTTATTTCCTATTATATTATTTAGTTATTATATTTATAATATAATATGCAAATTTCAAATAGGGAAGAATTTACAAATTTGATGATGTGGAAGTAGGTCCCATTTTAAAAAGTGAGAGCAATTTCTGGGTTAAGGATAGCCTTAGTAAAGGATTATCATGATATAGGGAGGAATTTTTTTACCGAAATCCTCAAAATCTAAATAATATAAGTAGATTCATTTTCAAGGCCGGGTGAGTCAGTTAATTAATGGCAATTAATAAATAAACAAAATTTATTATCGATAACGTTAACTTTAATGAAAATTTTTTGTTATAGCATCATCCACTGTGTGAATTTACTAAATCTCCTATTTTATAAATGAATATATGGAAAAAAATTTAAAAAGAAAGAGAAAATGACATAAGGCAATAAAGGATTATCATGATATAGGGAGGAATTTTTTATCGAAATCTTCACAATCTTAATAATATAAGTAGGTTCCTTTTCAAGGCCAGGTGAGTCAACTAATTAATGGTAATATAAATAAATAAAATTTATTATCGATAATGTAACTTTAATGAAAATTTTTGTTATAGCATTGTCCACGGTGTGAATTTACTAAATCTCCTATTTTATAAATAAATATATGGAAAAAATTTAAAAAGAAAGAGAAAATGACATAAGGCAATTAGTAAAGGATTATCATGATATAGGGAGGAATTTTTTTTACCGAAATCTTCACAATCTAAATAATAATATAAGCAGATTCCTTTTGAAGGCCGGGTGAGTCAACTAATTAATGGTAACTAATAAATAAATAAAATTTATTATCGATAACGTAACTTTAATGAAAGAATTTTGTTATAGCATTATTCACGGTGTGAATTTACTAAATCTCGTATTTTATAAATAAATATATGGAAAATATTTAAAAAGAAAGAGAAAATGACATAAGGAGCTGATCTGGATTAAAATTTTACTTGACTTATCTTGTATAATAATGTAATATATAATGATATATGATGTTGATAGAGCATTATTTTCCTCAAACTAGCAAGCCAATCAACAATGTCGTCGATGTCAAAGCTCCCTCTTCTTCTCTACTATCTCTTTCTTCTCCTTCATCTTTCCCTCGCTGATATAGGCACTACAAGCCAGTACAGTCCACCGTACATCCGTAAGTCTCTTCATATTTTTCCGATTTTCATATCCCGGATTACAAATATATAATAACCCCAACCAAGATCAACGCGGGTAACTATAAGGTCACAAGTTTGAATTCTTTTTCTTTGGTTTGAGCCAATTAACTATGAGTAATCTAAACTGATTTACTTTGTTGTGGTCACAAGCACTATTGCAAAAATTCCCGTCTAGGCGCTAGGCGCTTCTAAACTGAGCCGAATTGCTTAGGCGTCCGCCTACTCGCCCGACTAGACCGAGTTGGTGACCGACTGGGCGAATTTGGCCGAGTTAACTCGCTCAACTCGTCAAAGTTAGCCGAGTTAACTCGAGCGATTCGACTTTGTTAATTTTATTATTATATTTATATATATTTGAATTTATTTTTTTATATAAGTAATTGAAGTAAGAGATATATATAATATATGACATACAGTCACACACATGAATTAATTTATAAATCGGCCGTCTAGGTACTGCCTAGGCGTCGGACCACTTAGGCACTACTGCAACCATGGTCACAAGTCGGGATTTACTCACAAAAAGAAAGTGGGATTTCTCGTCATCCGAAATATATATTTAATACCAAATGAATTGTACGTATATAAAGTTGATGTGGATTTTAATTTGTATGCGCAGCGACGGCTTGTTTCGGGACCGACCGTTCGCAGTTCCCGTCGAGCAATTACTTCGCGGCGGCCGGCGAGGGGATATGGGACAATGGGGCGTCTTGCGGGCGGCAGTATTTGGTGAGCTGCATAAGCTCGGTTTTGCCCAAAGCTTGTAAGAAAGACCAAACCATTCAGATAAAGATCGTGGACAGGGCTCAAACTTCGGTTTCTAGGCCTACCAAGCCCGGAACCGCAATGGTTCTTTCTAATGCTGCTTTTGCTGCCATTGCTGATCCTTCCGCTACATCGTTAAATATCGAATTTCAACAGTAAGTGCTTCATATTCTTCTCTCTCAAAAAGTTGAATCTCTAGCCTCAATTATCTATTTTTGACATAATCCCAACACTGGGTGCTACTATAAAGTTCAAACCTTAGTCTCTTCTTTCAAGTATTATCTGGAGTTAAGTCCCGTGCGGACAAGCGATTCATATTCTAATTATACACATTGTTATTAGAGTTTATTATTGAAGTGATCCCTAGACTATTGTGAAATTATCAATTTAGTCCTCGACATTTTTTCGTACCCAATTAAGTCCCTCGACTTTAAAAATTTTAACCAATTTGATCCTCCGTTTAGTTTGCTGTTAAAATGGGACCAAATTGGTAATTAATTTTTCATTGAAATGGTCCCTGACTATAGTAAAATTACCAATTTGGTCCCTTGACTATAACAAAATTACTAATTTGATCCCGATTTTAACGGTAAACTAAACGGAGAACCAAATTGATTAAAATTTTCAAACTCGAGAGACTTAATTAGGTACGAAAAATTGTCGAGAACTAAATTGATAATTTCAAAATAGTCAAGAGACCATTTCAGTAATAAACTCTTGTTATTATATAATTTTCGGAAGAAAAAATTTTGCCCATTGAGATGGATTAGGCCGGGTAGGGAATAAAATACATTGTTTGACATTTGTAGTCAGACTGTGGGCTAATGAAATAGGTTCTAATATAATAAGGTTAATTTTACAGGTCTTAATATATTGCGGAACAAATAATACTTTACGAAAATTGCTTTAAAATATATCCCTATATTTCTTTAATATTTGAACCTTTTCCACATTTATTATCCTATTTTCTTTAAAAATGATCATTTTTGTTTATTTTTTGTGTTTTCGTTCTATCTTAAATTGTCACCGTGAAGTTAATTATCCTAGGTTCCTTAGGCATCGACGCCTAGTAGGCCGATTAGCTATTGTTCTATTTAAAAAAACTTGAGTTATTTTACTCAAAACGACATCATTTTGGGCGAAATAATCCTAAATTGTTCAAACATTAGATGTATTTAGGTTAATATTTAATATTTTAATATTAACTATTAAAGTATTAAGTAGTTTATAACTATTAGTCTTAAAAAGTTAAAACTTTGTTTTACTTCATAAGTGCTTTGACGACATACCCTCCCTCCCCACCTATTTATTTATTCATAGTTTGTAATTAATGGATAAATATATGCAATTAAACATAATTTTGATTGGATTACTACAATTATTAAATTTTATTTGACATTTTGTTTCAAGGATTTTGGTTGAGACATTTCGTTATTAATGAAGCTAACATAAGAAATATTTTCTCATTTCCAGGGTGTGAATTCAAGAGGTCTTGGTTTTAGGTTTTGGCAGACTTGGTCAATACATTGAAGATGTTTCTAGAAAACTTTAGCCAATCATATTGCCAATGTACAGCCTAAACCATTGACTAATGTATGTGACAAATACTCTTCAGAAAAAATGTGCGCATTAATTGAATTGATTTATATTTTAAATAATGAATTAATTATTATTTGTTTCCATTTTACATTTAATCCTTGTTTACTTCGAAAGTTCAAATACATTAAACATTGTCCTGTTTAGTAAATAATCAGCCTATCAACCAATTTTGACTTATTTGACAACTATTAGTTGTTTGGCTAATAAACTTTTTGTAACTCCAAAATGCTAAAATTCAAAAAGCTACTCAAAACAACATTTTCAATTAGCTTTTTGAGAAAAGAAATTATACCAAACAGCTATTAGCTAACAACTAATTTATCAAAAAACCTTCTACAATCAGCTAATGTTATAAAAAAATCATACCTTCTAACCCAAACAGCCAACCCAATCAGCTAACAGACATTTACCAAACAAGACCATTATCTTTTAATTTATTTTTTTAAAATGTTCATCTCGAATATCTTATATTTTTCTTTTAGTTTATAAAAAGGCTAGTTTTATACGCGCATTGGGCGTATGGGTTAATGCCCAATGTTTATATTTAAATAAATATTTGAAAGTATATCAATGCAAGATTATATATAAGAAGTTTATATATGGGTAATTGAATGTCGAATTTTTTTTATTTAAATATCTAACTCAAAGTATATGGATCCAAGATAATATAGAAAATTCATTGCAACCTTGTAAAATCGATAGTCTAAATATTTGGTCTAAAAATGATAGTCTAAATAAATACTACTTTTAATTTGAATTTTTCTGAGTGTTCTTAATTCTCTTTTAAGTAACATTGTCATTGTCTTCATCTTTACTATTTGTTCTCTTCCTTTTTGTTGGTAGTGTTATTTGCAATTCGGTTATTGTTGGTAGCATAGACGACAATGTCATGCAATAAGATTATGATATAGGAGCTATGGACTTTCCTTTAGGTGTTCTTCTTGGGGTTCATTTGGTTCGACCATTATTGTTGAATGAGTTATTGTGGATAAAGATATCCCTAGTTTAAGAAAAAAAGATTAAATAAATTAATAAAAAATTAAAAATTTATAATATTATATATTCCAAAGATATTAAAAGGTAGTTTCTCGTTTCAATTTGCTGGGTATGTAATGGGTTATTTGAGTCCAATTAACCAATTTGGTCCTCTATTTATTTTGGTGTTAAACAACCGTTAAGTCGAGACTTGATTGGTAATTTTACTATAGTCAAGGGACCATTTCGGTAATTAATTTTTGACTGAAATGGTCCCTTGACTATAATGAAATTTCCAATTTGGTCCCAATTTAACGGATATCAAACGGTAAAATAAATGGAGGACCAAGTTGATTAATTTTTTCAAAGTCGAGGACTTAATTAGGCAAGAAAAATTGTCGAGGACCAAAGTCGTGAAATCCCAATAGTCGAGGAACTAAATCGGTAATTAACTCAAAAAGGAATATGGAAATTTGGGTTTCTCCTTTAATGTTCAAGACGGCAACCATTTGAATGGTCGCTGGTGTGCCTCTCTTTTCGGCAACCTCGACCGTTGTTGGGCCGCAGAGAAACAGCGTAATCATTAAAGAAGAAACAAAAAACCTGGCCACAAGAATTTTTTGCCAATTTTTGGACTCCTATTTGTCAATCGGGTTTGGTCCAGTGACAGCGACTGCGAAGCAAGGTTTCCCAGCGGTGGTATCATCGTTGCTGCTCTTTCCGGCGAACGGCGAGGCTGGCAGATGATGCAGCTGGGGATGGCGGCGCTGAGTCTCAAGATAGCGATCAACGTCGGCTTCGACCAGTCTCGCTTCTGATTCAGTGATCTCTCTCTCTTTTGGCTTTGATTTGCAACTACTTGGTTTAATGTTTTTGTTAAGCATTGAGAAGCTGGACCGTGATTGGTTTTGTTAATTCTTTGTTTATTTAATTAATTTGGCATACTATTTGCATTGTTTATATTAAGGGAGGCGCGGTGCTGGATGGAAAGAAAAGTGAAAGAGTTGAGAATTAGGGTTTACATAGGTTAAGTGCACTTGCATGAGCAGTAGTATGTCAGTGCAGGTCTCGTGCGTTGAAACCCTAGGATGAAATGTGTTTTGAGAAAATTGTTAAATTCTAATATACCCTTTTCCAAATTTTAAATTTTCAATTGAACATACACCAAAAGTTTATTGCAACTATTTTCTTGTAACTCCAATCCCTATTGCAGTATTTTTTTTGAGGGGTTTTACGAACTTTTACTCAACCAATCACTGAAACAACACAACAAATATAAACTAGCAAAGTAAGAACTATGAACTTTATAAATTATAAAGAGTCACAAAATCTAAAAAAAAATAAAAAATCATTAGACAGCTACAAAAAAAAATGTATCAAGCCCAATTTCAAATCATTCCATCCCATCTTTACCCATCCACTTACTACTATTACATTAATTAATAGTATCAAGATTGGAGTAAAAAATTGGAGTGAGTGAACAATAATTATTCAAAAAGCACAATAAATGTGATACAGTGACTATATGAAAAATTTACGAAATTAATGCATGTTAGAAAGACTTCCATTTGCTTTTGGGTTATTCACACATTTAAGGTCACTTTTTCATAATACTTAGATGCCCATTAATTTTTCAAATACATGAGAAAAAGTAATGTTAGCGGTTGCCGAGAAGAAAGAGAGAAAATAACGAAGATTGTGAAGCAAGAGAGATCAGATAAGTGTGGTGTGGTAGCGGATGGAAAGTGAAGTGAAAGAATTGAGAATTAGATGGTGTAAGTTATGTGCACCTGCAAGGGAAGTGAAACACATGTGCGGGGCTCGTGCGCCGAAACTCTAGGATGGAAAATGAAGTAGAATTACTCATGATTCAATCCCTATTTAATCATAAAAATAATTAAGTCATCGACTTTGAAAAAATTAACCAATTTGGTCCTCTATTTATTTTGGTGTTAAACAATCGTTAAATCGAGACTGGATTGGTAATTTTACTATAGTCAAGGGACCATTTCGGTAATTAATTTTTGACTGAAATGGTCCCTTGACTATAATGAAATTTCCAATTTGGTCCCGATTTATCGGATATCAAACGGTAAAATAAATGGAGGACCAAGTTGATTAATTTTTTCAAAGTCGAGGACTTAATTAGGCAAGA
>CM008335.1:23757710-23771870 GCA_002525835.2 Ipomoea batatas
TCATTTTCCAGAAAACATTTTCCAGAAGTCATTTTCCTTCTTTCCAAACACACCCTAAAGAAATGCTATAATCTAAAATCAGATTTAGATAATATACACATACACTACTCTAATTACCTGTATTACGGCATCCACCATATCCGGGTCAATGTTTCCTCCAGTTTCTTCCCGCAGACCATTCTCTACTTGCTGAAAATGTAGAATTAGCATCAGATCACATTAAAATTCACAAATCTTTAATTTGTATAATGAATTTGTAATCAATGGAAGTAATATAAATGGAAATTTTGTAAATTAGTTTTGGTAATACCCTTTGAAGATTGTGTGCATCCACTAAAGGATTATTAGCATAAGCCTCCATTATTGTAGCATTTTGCGGCGGCGGCGGTGGCACAACAGGTTGATGAGGGTGGCTATGCGGCGGTGATGGCGGTGGAAGAGCAGCAACCTCAGGTTGTTCTACAACCATTGTTCCGCTAGTGATAGATGAATGAAATGGCGGGTTTCTTGTGATGCCGGGAGGAAAAGAATTGATATCCCTTAGATTCGAGATTTGAGAGATTGTGATTGAATGAACCCCGGCATAGCCACCCTCACCAACCTGCTGTGCCACATAGCATATTCACAAAACACTATATGCACGCACAATGCACCTATGTTGCACTACGCATTACATCCCTCAAACTATTTTAATTTTTTTTTTCACAAAGTTTAAAGGCCCGCGAAAAATGGTACCAATGCTAATTAAATTTTCATTTATATTACTTTGATTGATTACAATTTACAAATTCATTATATGATTTTATACACAAGTTAGATTTCTAAAATCTAGTTACTCGACTTTAATTTAAAACGTTGTATTTCCTAAGATGATTGGAGGGAGTTTCTAATATTCATTTCACAACACACTATGTATGCACGCACAATTGCACATATGTTGCACGCATTACATCCCTCAAACTGTTATAACTTTTTTTCTTTAGCTTATTCTTATGTATTTACTATTAAAAATATGTTTAAATTTAATTACTTTACATTACATAAAATAAATTATTTAAAATATATTTACTCTATCATTTAAAATATTCCAATTAAAACAAGTATTAAATGATAATAATATCATTGTAATAATAATACTAGAGTATGTATGGTAGGGTGAGCACTACAACTAAAAAAGTAAATATTACAAGCAAAACCACTAGGTTGGTGGGGTTCGTAACAAATACTTACTTGTCACAATTATCATATTATCTGTGTCTAAAAAAATATTATCACAATTATCCCACACAATAGTGTCGAATTATTTTTTTGGTCACAAGAAGGGTATTATTTGTGACTAAATTATAAAGTGTCACAAACGATTTGTCACTAAATGTCTATATTCTTGTAGTGCAAGTTTGGAACTATTGATTTTCATTGTGACAACACAAGTGCTATCAACATTGCTAAGAATCCTGTCCAGCACTCTCGGACAAAACATATTGATATTCGTCATCATTTTATTAGAGAACTTGTGGAAGATGGAGAAATTGTGTTGCACTACATTCCAACAGATAAACAGCTGGCAGATATATTCACAAAGCTTCTAGTCTAGATGATATAAGGTTTAATTTAATATTCTAAAATCCGAACTACGTATGTGTACCATAGCTTAGAACTAGTTCTGAATATGACACACATACTGAGCGAATTAATACATAATTCAGAATTTAATACTCCAATTATCCATTAAGCTGTCATGATTACTTCGAGGTAATGGGAGTCTGACTAACTGTGTGAACATTAAATATGCAAAACAACCGTCAATCAAAAGAACTTTCTAACACGACGTTCACGCTTTCCAACGTGTTCCGAAGAAATCGCCTGTATCCGCAGCCTTTTCTCTCTTCAGAAGTCAGTTTTCAATTTTGGTAACAAAAGATCTCCTTAATCTCTCTCTTTTCCGGCATATCTGAAATTCAACATTCATCTTCTTTCTTCAAACCTCGCACACAATCTCTACTCTCTCTACCCATTTTTATGAACATACTCAGAATGGCTCAAAATCCTGGTGATCCCTCAAAATACTTTGATTTTTACAAACTAACCGGTCGAGTAAGCAAGGAGATATAGAATCAGGCAACGAGAGTAATGGCCATGATCATTAATTGTATGATGGAGCCTCCCGACGGAGAGCCACTCTGGTCGTTCTATTCAAGAGCTGCTTATTTGGATTTCATGAAAGGTTTCTTGAAACCTCTGGCGGTTGAATCGGGAGAATCGTCACAAGAGAAACCACCTGAGGTTTATTCTAAACCCTAACTCATGATTTTCTTTAACGAATATTTGCTATTCTTGGTGTGAAAATCTGTGAAAAAATTGCTTAAATATAAATGATCAAAATTTCAAGAGATAATTAAATTATCTGATTTAGAGGATTGGAAGATAAACAATCTAAAGAAAGACCATCTACTGAGAAACCCTTCCTTATTATTTTTATTAAAAATGAGCCTATTGAAACCACTGATGGATTCATTATCTGATTTACCTGCTCAAAATGTGATATCCCCTACTTATGTTGTTTCTAATGTCCCTGCAAAAGTTTTCCTTGGTCGTGATCCTCAAAAATTATAACCTCACATGTTTTCAAACCTTGAGCTATTTATCATCTTGAATGATTATAGAAAGTCTGAGTCCCTGTCAAAGAGATTGAACATACCTATACCTGAAACAGAGCCAAGCTCATTACAACTTACACCTTCTATTAATGTTCAAGAGTCTTCCCTACCATTACCCCCCTGTTGAGTCAGAAAATATTGTGCCTGATGAAAACCCACCGTGTCTGCCTGCTGAAACACAAAACACCGGTTTTGAAGAGTCTCAAACTGTTCTACCTATTGATATTGTGTTTGCTTTGCCTACTGCACCACAAGCTGAACCACATATAGAACCACAACCATCCTTACCAGCTAAGCCTTCTCTTCCCTCTAAACCACACGTTACCCCTCTAGAACCTGACCAAATCATAGAATCATTGGACTTTGAGTTGAGTATGAAATAGGGACCCAAGAGAGATGATAACCGAATGACCAAGAAGATGAAGAGGACTAGGCACTCTTATCACAAATCACAAAGGCAAAGGAGAAGAGCAAAAAAAAGAAAAAGGTTACTGAAGTTGATGTGGACATCAACCCTATTTAGAAGATTCAAGTGATTCCTAAAAGCTCTCCTGTTGTGAGAAGGAAAACCAGATATGCCTCAGTCCAGATTGAAGCCCCATCTCCAACTCAAACAAGGAAATCCAAGAGAAAATAACCTGCACCTGAAAAATCTCCACCCAAATACAAGGCACAAAAAAAAGGAAGAAGACTACTGAAGAACAATCATCTCCATTAATTGACCTCACTGTTGATCTGACTGAAACTGCTGCTGAGGTTCCCAAACCTCTATTTCTGACAGGTGAAGCAGAAGCAAGATGGGAGACTATCAACAAGCGCCAAATTCTTGGAGAAAGATTTCTTGATGCATGTTGTGAAATTCAGAGCTCAATGCTAACTGCTGCCCATTCTTGAGAGTCTGAACCTGATGAAGACAATCACCAGACTAAAGGACTACCCCCGCCCCCTATTGCTATTAATGAGTTCTATGCAAATCTTATGTCAACAATTGATCAACCCAACTCACCTCTGTCTGGCCGTGTATGGATTAGGAATGAATACTACAGCTTTTCTCCAGGAAAGATCAACGTATATCTAGGAATAGATGCTGATGGGATTCAGAAATTTACCAAAATATTGTTGCTAAGACAATCACAAGTGGCCTTGTCAGATATTGGCCAACTGAGACCAACCTATTGCTTGCAAAGTTTTTGACTACCAAATATGCCATCCTGCACAAGATAACCTTGGCAAACTGGATCCCTGGAGAACATAGAGGAGAGCTAAACTTCCAAATGGCTAGGCTGATCTACAAAATTGGCAAGGGCATTCCTGTTGATATGGGACATATATATCATCTTTAACCAAGTCATTAGCTTCTTAGAGCCAAAAGATCCAAAGGTCAAGTTGCCATTTCCCAGTACTATCTTTGGCATGCTGCCATCACAAGGGTTCAAGCCTTATCCTGGGGAAGCTATGGAGAAGCCTACAGTGAGGCAGATTGTTTCCAGGTTGAAATAGAACACTCACATCCTTGACATCTTTCCAAAATCAAGTGCCAATCCAAATCCTCCAGAAGCCATTCAAAGATTTGCTCATACTATCATGAAATCGCAATTGCTTGAGAAAAATATAAGTGAACTTAATATGGTGATCCAGGTGCTGGTTGAAAGGAGAAACCTGGATATGTAACTTCTGGAACAGTTCAATCGAAACAAACATGAAGAAGAAGTTGTTACTGTTGTTCAAGCTGCCAAGGATGCTGAAGGAATGATCGAGTCGATTGATGTTGCTGAAACGACTGGGACCAGCCAAGCTGCTGCGTCATCAGAATCGGAACGATTCTGAATTTATATCTGAGTTTGCTTTTCTACTTGGTCCTGCTAAGAAATCTTGTGGCTATAGATTCACAAGTTTTTGGCAATAGGGGGAGTAGAAAAAACCTTTTAATCCTGGTTACTACTGTTACTGTTACACTGCTCCTGGTTACTAGTTACGATTTTTGCCCCCTGGTTCTACTGCTACTGGCTTGAAGGTTACTATTACTGTTTTGGGGACTGTTTTTTTAAGACCCTTGGTAGCTGCTATTTTTGAAGAATTAATCTTTAGTATAGGCAGTTGTAATAATTTTAGTTTGAAAATCCTTGTGTAATAGGGTCTGATTGAATTATTTGAAATGCATTTTTTTATGTTCAACTAAGTCTTTTAGTCTATGTGAACTATCTTTTCTGATTTAGAAGTTTTTGTTCAAGTATAAATTCTTCATTCTAGGAAACTTAACAAAGGGAGAGATTGTTAATAAAAAAAAGTTTTATTAAAATAATATCTGAACGGTTCTAAAAACTCCATGTTGTTATAGTTTTATGTCAATTGGTTTTTCTACTTCTTAGTTCAGAAGATAGTTTAGCAAATATAGGTTGAGTAAGTATTATTGTATTAAGTCTAGATCGAGTCTGTACTAGTTGGTAGTTAGTTCAGCATGAAGTCTAGAAGACTCAGAGATCTGAAGGCTTGAAGACTCGAAGACTTGGACCTGAACCAGGATACACAGTAGTCCAGACAAGATCGTTCAAAGCAGTTATTTAGTTACAAATAATTCTAATCCCAACTGCTATAAATAAGAAGATTATCCTTACAGAAGAGTTGTTGATTCTAGATAGATTGATCCACATATTAAGTCTGATCGTGCTGAAGTGAAAACTTGACAAAGACTACCTTTGATTCAAGTTGGAATTCTCTTGAAGTGAATATGGGCACGAAATCACTCTGATCAAAGCATGGTGTGCTACTATTGAGGGAGAGCCTCAATACAAGAAGATCGGGAGATCAAGATCTTGACAACTCTTCAAGGAAGAACTCGAATGATGGTAATCTGCAGAATGTCCAAGAGTTCTCCACGTGTATTCAATTGATATTGTTGGTACAATTCTTTAGTTGATATTAATAAAGAGTTGGGAAAATCAGAGTGATGGCCCCCAAACGTAGGAATCATATTCCGAACTGGGTTACTAAATCGCTGAGTGTCTTTACAATTTTCTTGTCTTTATATTCTTGGCGATTTAAATACTGAATTGCAAACCGATAGAACTATCTTAGTTATAGTTCTCCGTAGGTCTTAAGGTAAATTGGTTAGTATGGTCTTGCGGAACTTAGTCAATAGGTTCACTCCATAAGAACTCGGCTAAGTGCATCTGGTAATTGAGTTAAGCGCACTTTCAATTGTATATATTAATAAATAAAGTAACACATGCGTGCGCACGCACGCACGCATATGATAGGTTAGGTGGGATTCTAGGCAGGTTTTGTATATAATAAAATTTACTAGTTCAAATCCAAATTATATAATAATAATAATAATAATAATAATAATATTATTATTATTATTATTATTATTATTATTATGAATGTCTTTTTATGCCTTATTATATTTTAAGTTTTTAACCACTAATAGTGAACATCTAATCTTACAAAATGTTTCTTTATAAACTACTAATAAAATTCGTCGGTCAAAATTGCTAACATAATCTACTAATTACTATTGATTGATTTCTAAACAAGGCCTTTGTTAGCCTCCATAAGGCAGATGACATTGCGGTTTAGCTTTTACGTAGGGTTGGAGTGTCAAAAGATATTTATGTTAAAACGGAAAGTATGTGACTCCCCGAGTGTTGGTCTCGAAGGGGGGACGTGGAGGTGTGTCAAATGTTCGGGAGTTTACTTGATTGGATCGTGCATAGGACTCGAGTGTGGTGAAGGGTGATTTGTGAGTGAGAGTAGTTCATTGATTGGTTTGAGTGCAAGAGAGTAGTAAAGTAAAAGTGATTTTGTGAATATGTAAAAGGGGTAGGGATTGGATAGTGTTCATGAATATTGTATAGTGGAGTTTCTAAGGTCATGGATTAGAGTTGCTAGGATATTGTCTATTCAAGAGTGTGTTGTCTTAGTTCTTTTCCACCTTGTGTACTAGGCTTCTTTGACTTAGGAGTGCCTTCAAGCATCCAAAGTTCTAAGAGGAATTATATCAAACACTTAAGCTACACACTATCCTACTATTCTTAAGAAGTCCATAGGAACTTTGATTGTGTAAAACTTCAAATCCAAACTCTAATCAAAGACATGAAAGAGTCAAGAGCTCAATCTCTCATCTAGATTGGCCAAATCCAAACAAGATCTCATCAAAACAACAATCAAAAGACAAGAATAGATAATCCATCAAAACAAACTCATAGATCCAAGATATAGAGATAAGATCATCACACAAACAATATTCAATCACACAATCCAAATCCTTAGACTAAATTAGCTACTCATGATATGAAATGCAAGCAAAAGCTAATTTAATCCAAGAACAAGAAAGCTAAAATTATAGAAATGAAATAGAAATCACCTAGAGAGAAGAAGATCTTCAATCCAAGCTTGTTGTCTTCTACAATGGAGATTGTTCTAATTTAAAAACTAAGAAAAATGGAGAAAGTTCTCCAAAGGAAAAACTAAGAAAAGGGAAAACTAAAATTATGGAATCCTCCTCTGAAAATTCATCAAAGGGGTTTAAATAGTGTCCGAAATGACAACCCTAGCTGAAATTCGCGCATCACCGTCTCCACGCCTCTCACACGGGTGTGGAAAGTTTTCACGCTTGCTCACACGCGTGTGGCTCTCCAGATTGGTCCTCTGGGGCTCCGCTCTTGCCTGGTTTGCTCTTTAAGCTCATCTTTTGGTCCTATTTGCTCCCGGGGCTCCTGTTTTACTTCTTTTAAGCTAAAAATGGATTTTGTGCATCAGTTAGTGATTTCCAAGCATTTACGCACATACATTTACCAAATAAGGATGCTATAGACGCGATAAAACACCCTAAAATGTGCCTGAAATAAGGGTATCTCGGAGTCTTATCAAATTTTCCACATTTTGTTTCTTGCTTGTCGTCAAGCAAGACATTTTACTCTCTAAGCATATAAGTCTCCGAGATACTCTCTCATGCAAAACAAAGCTTTTGGCAAGTCAAAATAATGGGTGTTTAAGACTGTTGAAACGGGGGAAATCATTTGTGTTATCTATAAAGGATTTTGGTCAAATGTCAGTAACTCAAGAAATATTTATGGGAAATAAAAACCTTTCGTAGATAAACAAATAAAACAAGGGGTCACACTTCTCGCACCATACGCAAGCATGCATTTCCAAAGTTTTGGTTCACCTTCGATTTAAATAGGGCCTCTAGCCGATTCCAGTAGTGGGAACGATGTGCACTAGCTAATCAACTTTCCATCCTTATACGTCAAAGCCCAACGTAAATGTAAATGAGGGTAGGGGCATGGACCACTCACCGCTTTTGGCTTAGCGCGGTCCCTCTTTCTTCTCACTTCCTAGGATAACGTCATCTAGCCATCCGATTTCACATGGAGATCAATGCTTTTTTGAAGGTCAGTGCAATGGGTACTCGAATCCTAGCAAAGCGGCTCACCTCAGCTCTATTTTCTCAATTCTTGGGATCTTTTTATGTGAACAACCGACTCCAGATAAAGCTTTTTGCTTACCGAAGACTATGGTTTGGACACAACCCAACGAATTGGCTTCCTTCAATTTTAAACTCTTTGGTGATTGGCCTTTTGCCTTTTCGACTTCTCCTCGTGTTAACCCCTCATGCCTTTTTCTATTTAATGTTCAAGGGTTTTGTTTTCTCATTAAGCTCACCATTAGGCTCACCTTTTGCCCCATGCCCTACCAAGGTTAGTTCAATCCGGGCCTCGCTAGTTTTATCTTTCTCAAATTAAAGAGTGCACACTCCCACTTCGAGAGATCCTTGACTAAGGTCCTACGTAAATAAGAGGTGAACATCATGCAAGCAGGCAAGAATACAAACTTATTTGGCTCTAAACACTCTCATGGGTGCGAAAAGTAACTTCCTCAAAGATATTTCGAGAGTAAAAATTTTTGGGCATCTAGTCAAAATTCTCCCTAGATAAGACAAATAATAACTCTCTTTTCAAAAACTACAAATGCACCCGCTTATCATTCCCAAGAGCTTCAACTTCTAAAACTAAGCATGTAAGCTGCATGTAAAGCACGAAGTACGTCCTTTCCACACTTTAAAGTAAACATCGTCCTCGATGTTTCCATACGTACAGGGTAAAAGAACGAAACAGGGATTCTAAGGATAGACAAATAAAAATCCCTTTCCACACTTTGGAAATTGCTCTGGGATAAAGGGTATGCATCAAACGATCCTATTAATCATGGTAAACTTAAGTATACTCATACACAAAGCTATAAAGAAAATATTTCCACACTTTAAAGATCAAAACGGGGCTTAAAATTAGAAAAGGGATAAGAGGATAAACCAAGTATGCATCCCTCTTTCCACACTTTAGCTTCCAGCATAGGCCTGCTCCCGTTATAGATGCTCTATAAGAAATGGAGACATAACATACAAAAAGGGTTTTCGGAATACTATTCAATTATTATAAGCTGATAGAAATATAAAAGCAATAAAAATAACAAAAACTTAGATAATAAAGCATAAAAATAAGTAGAATTATTCGAATAGAAATGCAGAAAAGTAAAGCAGTTGGAAATTAAATAACATAAAGCGATAAAGATAAGTAAAGCAAAGTAAAGAAATAAAGGAAATAAAAGTCAGAACCTCGCGCATAGGGATCCTAATGTTCAGATGGGGCTAGCAACCATAGTAACCAAAGTCACATAACTCAGAATCAAGTGTCAATAAGTCAGGACCGAGAAAAATTGAAGGAAGGCATCACTCATCACCGAAGGGACGGAATTGCCTTTCGAATCTAGCTTAAAGAGCGGCAATTCTTCTATCATTATCCTCCACCGCTTGTCTCATGCGGTTGAGGTCCTCGGTGTGAACATCCTGTCTCGCGGAGATGGATGTGAAGTGGCCTTACTGCCAAGTATGCTCCTCACGCCGATAGTTCATTTGTTCCTCATGGAGCTGTCTATGAAAATTCTGTGTCGCGGCCCAATCCATTGGAATAGGGCGTTGCTCCTGTGCAGCATCCTCCTTCTCATTCTCTTCCTCGTCCTCATTGTCATCATCAGAAGCCTCTAGATCAGGTGCATCATCACCTCCAAGCCTTAGTTCTGCAGCAAAGAACTCACCCACGGTAAAAGAGATTGTACAACCATCGGATCTCTCTCCCATCAACCGGTTCAGTAGGCCCAACCCAATGCACAGTTTAGTAACGAAAGGTCCAATGAACACAGTCTGAACCTTAGGCTTTTGCTGGGTCTGGAGCCACTTTTTAGCTTGAACGCCCATGTTGATGCGAACATCATTCTCCATGCACCACATGTAGAATAGATCCTGCTTGTATACCTTGTTGCGATTTGTGGTTCTTCCTGAGAGATTTATAGCAAAGGCTAATCTGATAGCCTTCAGAGCATTCCGGGTGATGAGCTTTGCTTTCAAGTTTGAAGAGTTGTATGGGGCATTGTTGGTGATTCTTCTCCAATACTGTCTAGCAACTTCGTCAGTATCAAAATCTTCCTTGAAATCTCTGAAGTATGGCATGGATACGCTTGCTGCATCGTGAAAACTGAGTGTAACACCTAAAGTGTTGACAGACATACAGTAGTGGTTGCCGAAAAGAGTTAATGAAATAGACTCTCTTGCATCGTTTACTTCCCTACTAATTTCCAAGGTCGCCAAGAATTCATAGGTGACAGGCGCATAGGTGGGTCCTCTCCACTGAAACAGATAGCGGAGTTGTGGGTGCCTAAGAAGCATATTCACTTCTTCCAAACAACCAAATTCTCTTAAAACATTATCCTCAAAGTGACGGCCAACAGAAAGCTGTTTCCCTTTATAGTTATCCACTGTTGCAAGTTGAATAGGTGTCAAGTGTCGCAATGACCTTGACCCCGGCTCTTGTATAGCCTGTTGAGCAGTAGCTTGTTGCCGTGTCCTTGATCGACTCGATTCTCCTGCATCATGTTTTGATTTCCTTGCAATTTCTTTCAAGCGTCCCATCCTACAAATTATATAAATTATTATTCATGGTAATTGGCTTTAAACACGTCACCATCATATTAGTGCAAAATTCCTTGTCAAAATAATGGATTTCAAACATATAGGGCTAATAATTTTTGAAAATTTCGCCATAGTTTCCCCTATATTTTGGACAATTCTATCATAAGAATATCAACAATATCATTCCATTATCACACACATGCATAAATTCATCATAAGATATATCAATTTGATAGTCAAATAAGAAGTCAACTACAAAAAGTCAAGAATTTCAAAAAGTCAACTTCATTTTCTTCCCCAAATTCAAAATTAGGGTTTGAAATTGAAATTTTAATTTGGGCAATGTAGCATGTGAAAAGTCAAATTGATGACATATAATAGTTCTATAACAAGTTTATTCATCAATTCAAGCATCATTTTCATAATTTCAACAAGAAATCTAACAAACCCATTTGTTCATCAATGGTGTTCACACTTGAAGTTCAAAAATATACAACAATCCATCAATGTAACCATCAATAGTGAAAGAAAACATCAAAGGATAGTTCTATGAAGCATTATAACCAATTGAATCATTCAAAATCATGCTAGGAAATGTAGAATAAATTTCACATTCAAGCTCTTCCAAACTCATGAATATTCAAGGATAAAGAGTTAAAAAGATGAAAAATTACCTTGATGTTGATGTTTTGATCTTCCTTGAAGGTAAAAAGTAAGAAATATGTTCAAACCTTGAGTTTGGTTCTTCCTTGCGTGGAGAAGAGAAGAGAAAAATGGTGTTTTGGGGCTAAGGGGCGTGGAGTGGCCGAACAAGGGTTTTAAACCCATAGGGGGCTTCCACGCCGGTCACACTCGTGTGACCGTGCGTGGGAGCGAGGCAGCTCCCACGCATGGCAACACGTGTGTGAGCGTGCGTGGGAGGCTACTGCCTCGTTCCCACGCACAGCTACACACGTGTGAGCCTCGTGTAGGTCCACTGCATTGTTTTCTTCCAATTTTTGGCCTTGCCTTCCATACCTATGTCCATATTTAGCCTTTCCAAATCAATTTTTAGTCCCGACTCCTACAAGTTAGTCCTCAAAATATGGTTCCATTTGATTGTAGCAAATTATTAGAACAAAAACATTAAAAACGAAAGCATAAAAAAATAATAATAATGTAAAAACATTTTATTAAAACCTTGGGTTGCCTCCCAAGTAGCGCCACGGTTTACGTCATTGGCTAGACGCATCATTCCTTGGTTAAAATTCAACCATATTCCTTGGTAGTGGGTAGAAAGCATTTTGGTACCCATGTGTTCTTCCAGGTAAGCTTATCATTCTTCCGCTTCGGTTTTGGTTTCACCTTTGATTTGACCTTTGCCCTTTCATCGTCATCAGTTCCTTCTTTTGCTTTTTCCTTGTCATCATTCGTGGCTTGTCCCTTGAATCTCAGGGTAATTTCACCTGAACTAACATCTATTCGTGCATGACAAGTAGCCAGAAATGGTCTTCCAAGAATTAAGGATTCATGGGGATCATCATCTACCATCTTACAGACAATAAAATCGACAGGCACAAGAAATTTCCCTATTCTTACTAAAACATCTTCCGCTAAGCCTTCAGGATACCGTGCGGTTCCGTCAGCTAAATATAGAGTCAGCCTTGTCGGTTTCAAACGTGGTAAGTTCAGTTTTTCAAAAAGATTTGAAGGCATGACATTAATAGAAACACCAAGATCAGCAAGAGCGTTTCTAGGTTCCATGTTCTGTATAGAACAAGGAATCAACAAAGTTCCAGGGTCACCCTTCTTTCTGGGGTTTCCCTCAGTTAAACAAGCCGAAGATTCTTGGCTTAAACAAGTAAAATTATCACAAATGTCATTCTCAAACAACTCACGACATTCTTTGCTATTGAAAAATTTTCGAATAAAAGCTTTAATTGTACCTTCTCGAGCTGTTTCTTTCTCTTTTGAACTTTTGATGTTGTCTCGTGGTAGATCCTTTCCTTTCGGGCATTCTTCCGAAGTGGTTTTCTCCTTGTGTTCTTTCATTGATATGGTGCATGAGTTGTTCGCATTCTTCAATTCAAGATTTGGACTACAAGAGGTAGTCTTGTTTCTTTGGTCATCTACCTTACATTGGCATGTTCCACAGATAGCATCCATTGGATCACATTTCGCATGTGTTTCCTCTTTGGCATCAATGGCATTACCTCTCTCTTTCGGATTATTTTCAGTGTTACTCGGGAGTTGTCCGTAGTGTCGATCTGACATCATCTTAAACATTTGAGAGATTTGATTCTCAATTGTCTTAAGTGTGGCCTTAGACTCTTGTCGAAGACTAGAAATTTCTTGTCTAATCTCTTGAGTAATCTCTTGTTTCAAATTTGCCCGATCATTTTTCAGTTCCATGATCGTCCTTGTAAGTCTTTCATCTACCTCGCGGATGTCATCCCTCCTTTGTTGAGTAAAATCAAGTTGAGAGTCGTATTGTGGCCTGAACTGGGTCATTTGATTTCCATATCCTTGGTTTTGATTGTACATCAGTCTATTCTTGTCATTTTGTCCATATGCAGGCTTGTGTCCATAGTTGTATTGTCTTTGCGCTTGATATCCGTCATTGTGGCTATTGTTCCAACCCTCTCCATGTTTCCAATTGTTGTTTGATCTTTGGTTTTGTCCATAAGCATTGAAGTTGGAGTTCCTTTGATAATCTACCGCCTCAACTTGTTCAGATGCAGACGTAGAAGTGCAAATATTGGTGTCATGAGGTCCTCCACAGATATTACAATAAAGTGCCAAGGCCATGCAAGGCTTGGGCGTTCCTTCCATTTTTTCTACCATAGCCTGTAGCTTTTTGATTTCGTGATTCATTGCTTCGATTTTGGCCTCACTTGCCACTCGATTATCTACTTCATAAATTCCTCCATGATCTCCTCTTCGTTCATACCAACAGGATGTGTTTTTAGATATTCTCTCGGTTAGTTCTTCAGCCTCTTGCAAAGCTAGGGAGACAAAGGCACCGCTGGAGGATGAGTCAAGCGACATCTTTCCTTCATCCGTTAACCCTCCATAGAATGAGCTAATCATGTCCCATGGGTGCATCAGATCTTGTGGGCATTGCCTTTTAAGAACTTTAAATCTTCGCCAAGCCTCTCCCAAACTTTCAAGTCTTCCTTGTTTGAATTCTTGTATCAACCTTCTAATCCTCATAGTTTTTGTAATGGGAAAGAACTCGTTCATGAATTCACGATGCAACTGTTGCCACGTTCTGAAATGATTGTCGTCTTGGCTTTCCAACCATCGTGCTGCCTCTCCTATAACTGAAAATGGGAATAATTTGAGTCGAACTGTTTCCTCGCTAACGCCTTCTTGTCTGTACATCCCACATGCTCGTATAAACCTTGTGATGTGTGCGTTGGGATCTTCAGATGGTAATCCCGAATATTGATTGTTCTGAACCAGTGTGAGAATAGTTGGATGCACGTGAAAGTTGACGTTCTCCATTGGAGGTACATAGATTGAGTTGTACATGTTAAAATCCGGAGTCATGTAATC
>CM008335.1:23872018-23888052 GCA_002525835.2 Ipomoea batatas
TTGGCCCAAAACAATTTGTACATGTATATGTATATCATAAATGATTTAAATTGTCACTAATCTAAAATATAGTAATGGATTTTAAGAAATACAGGCCCAAAATATTTAACAGACAAATTTTTTTTTTACACTAGATTGGCAAAAAAGCCCAAGGCTTTGGCCCAATTAATTAAGAAAACAAGGAAAATCATATTAGAAGAAAGGTGCAAAGCACCTTGTGCTCAGATGGCATGTTGTGACTCTCCCTTGTGAGAGAGAGAGAGAGAGAGAGATTTTTATTGGGGTTCGACAAACTCAATCTACTCCAATCTTCTCCTTAAGGAGGTTTGCACTATCCCTTTACTACAAAAGAACATTCAAGCCTTGACCACCAAGCTGGCCTTGAACTTCTCAGATTTTTTAACTCAACCCAAGTTTACTCTGCCTCTTTCTACTTCTACGAGTAGAGTTACAAAGGTTTGAAGAAAATGGTTCTTCGATCTGCAACAAGAATTCGTGGCTTTGAATAATGATATTGATATTCTCTTTTCAGCACCCCAAGCTTCTAAATCTGGAATCAGTAGCAGATTTTCCAGCTGTTGGACCAAAACCTTCTTCAGTCTTAAATGAAGGTATTTATAGGCGTTTTGAAATAAATTCATTGGAAGGAAACTTATTTCAAATAGCTATTACCCAGCATGTAGTAATCAGCGGACAATTCGAAATGTTACTTTATGTGTCAGATTTTTCAGTCGTTGGACCACCTTTTTCGTTGAACTTTAACTTTTTATTCTACACAAATTGTCTAGGTTTTTGAAGGAAAATCTCCCTTGGGATGTGTACCTATGACTCTCTTTGCATTGGTCACATTTTCTCATAAATTACTAGTGTTTTAAGGTTTCGAACTATTAGCTGAGAGAATGTCTCTAGTAGTTATTTCAAGCAGTTAACTGTCACCATTCCAGTTAACGTTTTGAACCTTAAAACTTGTAACCTTTCAATTTCGAATAGTTGACTTTACTATTTGAGTCCCTTTACAAATCTCATACTTCTCGAAAGGTAGGTCCTTCCACCATTCGGCCTTTGCAACCTTTCGGTCTTCGAAGTTGTCTCTGACTATCCGAAATGTAACCATTTGGTTTAAATTTCAAACTTTTCGAATTGAGAAAACGAGTTCCTAAGTCTAAGAAATAAAATAAATTGGGGACTAAAATTTCTAACTTTTGGTATGATAAGCCTCCAATATACCCATAATTTGAGTACATATTAGGGTGTTTTGTCACGTTTTTAGCATCTTTACATGATGAATTGTGATCAAATATGCTTTAAATTCACTAACCAACACGCAAAGCTACTTTTAGCCTAAATGAGGTGATACAGAAGTCCCGGGAGCCAATGGGAACGAAAACCGAGCTTAAGGAACGAACCAGGCAAGATCGGAGCCCCGAAGGACCTAGGAAGACCTCCACACGTGTGTGAATGCGCGTGACCACAATCTACTAGCCTCCCACGCACGATCACACGCGTGTGGAGCGGTGTGGATACTGCAATGCGTGAATTTCCCTAGGGTTGCTTTTCGCAGACTATTTAAACCCCCTTGATAGATTTTCAGAGGAGAGCTCTTTTTCCCAATTTTAAGAACTTATTTTTCCTTTCCCAATTTTTGGATTTACTTTATATAATTTCTAGGAGTAGTTTAGATAATTGTCATTGTAGAAGACAACAAGCTTGGATTGAAGGATCACTTCAACTCTAGGTGATTTCTATTACATTTCTAATCTATTTACTATTTTGTTCTTTGATTGAATTAGCTTTTGTCTTGAATTTCATATCATGAGTGGCTAGTTTAATCTAGGGATTTGGATTGTGTGAAGATATGTTGCTAGTGTGATGATCTTATATCTATTTTTGGATCTAAATGCTTAGATTGTTGGGTTATCTATTCTTGTCTATTGATTGTTGTTTTG
The DNA here is from genome assembly GCA_002525835.2 of Ipomoea batatas. Taxonomy (NCBI): domain Eukaryota; kingdom Viridiplantae; phylum Streptophyta; class Magnoliopsida; order Solanales; family Convolvulaceae; genus Ipomoea; species Ipomoea batatas. The sequence goes on from CM008335.1 coordinate 23,873,965, forward strand.
ATGATATCTTGTTTGGATTTGGCCAATCTAGATGAGAGATTGAGCTCTTGACTCTTTCATGTCTTTGATTAGAGTTAGAATTGAAGCTTTGTAGCAATCATAGATCCTATGGACTTCTTAAGAATAGTAGGATAGTGTGTAGTTAAAGTGTTTGATAAAATTCCTCTTAGAACATTGGATGCTTGAAGGCATTCCTAAGTCCAAGAAACCTTAGTACACAAAGGTGGAAAAGGACTAAGAACACATACTCTTGAATAACCAACATCTTTGTCTTGTTTATCCATTATCTTAGACACACCAAGATGCAACATAGATGAGCACTATTCAATCCCTACCTCTTTACATAATTTTCAATCTCTTTTATTTTACACCATTTTCTCACACAAACCCAATCTTATGAACTCCTTTCGTTTTCAAATCACCATTCACCACACTCGAATCCATTGCATGACTCAATCACGTAAACGCCCGAACACTTGACACACCTCCACGTCCTTCCTTTGAGACCGACACTCGGGGAGTCATTTACTTTCCGTTTTAACACACACATATCTTTTGACATTTCACCCTATGCAAACACATCGTTGTCAAAATGGTGCCGTTGCCGGGGAACGCAATAGGTTGTCAAATGTTTTTGTTTACTTTGATTGAATGATTGCTAGATTTGAGCATTGTTAATCCACACCACTTTCTTTTGTTTCATTTTCTATTCTACTTGTTTTTGCTACTTAACCAATTGACTACTTCTAGTCAATTGTGGAATCTTTGCTTCATTGATAATCTTAATAGGTGAATGCACACGCGAGCAAGAGTAAATCAAGTCTTACTACCTTACATTCCAGAAATCAATAGAGCAACTAGGAAGAAAAATACCCAAAGGTCACAAATGGCTTCATCAAGCGCAACAAGAAATCCACAAGGAAGAGGAGTAACTATACCAAACCCGCCCCCAGCACCAGTTATTCCACAAGGACCAATTAACCATGAAGAGCCAATTCTTGAAGAACCACAAGCTAACAGAGCAAACAACCAAGAAAACATTCGTGAAGAAGAATACTATGGAATCCCTCAGGAACCACAGAGATCAATTACAGATTATATGACTCTGGATTTTAACATGCACAACTCGATCTATGTACCGCCGATGGAAAACGTCAACTTTCACATGCATCCAACTATTCTCACACTGGTACAGAATAGCCAATACTCAGGATTACCATCCGAAGATCCCAATGCACACATAACAAGGTTCATACGAGCATGTGGGATGTACAGACAATAAGGTGTTAGTGAGGAGATAATTTGACTTAAATTATTCCCATTTTTAGTTATAGGAGAGGCATCATGTTGTTTAGAAAGCCAAGACGACAATCATTTCAGATCATGGCAGCAGTTGCATCGTGAATTCATGAACGAGTTCTTCCCCATCACAAAGACTATGAGGATCCGAAGGCTAATACAGGAATTCAAGCAAGGAAGGCTTGAGAGTTTGGGGGAGGCTTGGAGACGGTTTAAGGTTCTCAAAAGACAATGCCCGCAAGATCTTATGCACCCATGGGACGTGATTAGCTCATTCTACAGAGGGCTAACCGATGAAGGAAAGATGTTACTTGACTCATCCTCCAGCGGTGCCTTTGTCTCCTTAGCTTTGCCCGAAGCTGAAGAATTGATTGAGAGAATATCTAAGAATACCTCTTGTTGGTATGACCGACGAGGAGAGCACGGAGGCATGTATGAGATTAATAGCCATGTGGCGAGTGAGGCGAAAATAGAAGCAATGAATCATGAGATCAAGAAGTTACAGGTCATGGTAGAAAAAATGGAAGGAAAACCCAAGCCTATTATGGCTTTGGCACTTTACTGTAACATCTGTGGAGGACCACATGATACTAATATCTGCACTTCACCGTCTGCATCCGAGCAGGTTGAGGCGGTGGACTATCAAAGGAACTCCAACTACAATGCCTATGGACAAAATCAAAGGTCGAACAACAATTGGAAACAGGGCGAGGGATGGAACAACAATGATGGATATCAAGCGTGAGGACAATACAATTATGGAAACAAGCCTGCTTATGGACAAAATGACAAGGGCAGATTGATGTATAATCATAATCAAGGCAATGGAGGACAAATGACCCAGTTCAGGCCACAACACAACTCTCAACTTGACTTTACTCAACAGAGGAGGGATGATATCCGTGAAGTAGATGAAAGGCTTACCAGGACGATCATGGAGTTGAAAAATGATCGGGCAAATCTTAAGCAAGAAATCACTCAGGAAACCAGACAAGAGATTTCTAGTCTCAAACAAGAAACCAAGGCTACACTCAAGACCATTGAGAATCAAATCTCACAAATGTTCAAAATGATGTCTGAGAGACACTACGGACAACTCCCTAGTAACACAGAGAATAACCCAAAAGAGAGAGTCAATGCTATTGATGCCAAGGAAGAGAAGCACGAAAATTGTGACCCAATGGATATTGTTTGCGGAATATGCCAATGTAGGAAAAAGGGCAAGGGAGATGAGACTACCTCCTGTAGTCCTAATCTTGAATCAAAGACTGTGAGCGCTTCGTGGACAATTTCAATGAAAGAAAGCAATGAGAAAACCACTTCTGAAAACCGCCCCAAAGAAAAGGAGCTATCACAAGACAAAACCAAAAATACAAAGGAAAAGGAAGCGGCACGGAATGTACAATTAATGCTTTTATCCGAAAATTTTTCAATAACAAAGAATGCCGCGAGTTATTTGAGGACGACAATTGTGATAATTTTACTTGCTTAAGCCAAGAGTCTTCGGCTTGTTTGACTGAGGATCACCCTAGAAAGAAGGGCGATCCGGGAGCTTTGGTGATTCCTTATTCTATACAGAACATGGATCCTCAAAATGCTCTAGCCGATCTCGGAGCTTCGATTAATGTAATGTCTTCAAATCTCTTTGAAAAATTGAACTTACCAAGTTTGAAACCGACAATGCTGACACTCCGTTTAGCCGACGGGACCACACGGTACCCGGAAGGCTTGGCGGAGGATGTTCTAGTAAGAATAGGAAAATTTCTTGTGCCTGTCGATTTTGTTGTTTGTAAGATGGGAGATACAGAGCCCCATGGTTCTTTAATTCTTGGAAGACCATTTTTGGCTACTTGTCACGCCCGCATAGACGTAAGCTCGGGGGAGATAACCTTGAGATTTGATGGACAAGCCACGAAAGATGACAAGGTAAGAACAGAGGGGACTGATGAAGAAGTGAGGGCGATGGTCAGAACAAAGACTAAATTAGAATCGAAGTGGAAAAATGACAAGCTGACATGGAAGAACACGTGGGTACCGAAGTGTTTCCTACCCACTACCAAGGAGTATGGTTGAAACATGAACAAGGTATGATGCGTCTAGCCAAAGACGTAAACTGTGGCGCTGCTTGGGAGGCAACCCAAGGTCTAATAAATTGTTTTTATGTTCTTTTTATGTTTTTATTTTAATGTTTTGTTACAATTCCATTTGGTACCATATTTTGGAAGACTAACTTTTAGGATTCGAGACTGAAAAATGCGTTAGAAAGGCCTAATACAGACATAGGTGTGAAGAGAAAGACCGAAATTGAGAAAAATGACGCACCAGGGTGACACGCACGGTCACACGCGTGTTAACGGACGTGGGAGCAATCCAGTAAGTCCCCACGCTCGGTCACACGCGTGCTAACCGGCGTGGGAACAAAACAGAATGTCCCCACGCGCGTCCACACGCGTGTGGACGTGCGTGGAACCAGCACCACGAGATAAAGACCCATTTGGCCGAACCACGCCATTTTGCACTCCAAAACCTAAATTTTCTTTTCTTTTCCACGCAATGTAATCTCCAAACTTAAAGGTTTGAGCATAGGGAATTATTTTCATCTCCAAGAAGGTTAAAAGCATCACTATCAAGGTAATTTCATATCTTTTAACTATTTATTTGAATATCCATGAGTTTGGAAGATTTGAATGTTGAAAATTTATCCTACATTACTTTGAATGTTTTTGAATGATTTGAATGTTTAAATTGGTTTATAATGCTTCATAGAACTATCCTTTGATGTTTTCTTTCATTATTGATGGTTACATTGATGGATTGAAATTTAAAATTGAGCTTCAAGTGTGAACACCATTGTTGAACAAATGGGTTTATTGAATTTCTTGTCTAGATTATGAAATTAATGCTTGCATTGATGTGTAAACTTGTTATAGACCTATTATATGCCATCAATTTGACTTTCCACATGCTATATTGCAAAAATTGAATTTTCAATTTCAAACCCTACTTTTAGAATTGGGGAAGAAGATGAAGTTGACTTTTTGAAATTCTTGACTTTTTGAGTTGACTTCTTATTTGACCATCAAATTGAATTATCTTATGATGATATTATGCATGTGTGTGATAATGGAATGATTTGTTCATTTTCTTATGATAGAATTGTTCAAAATATGGCGAAATTTTCAAAAATCCTTGAACCTATATGTTTGAAATCCATTATCTTGACAAGGAATTTTACATGAATGCATTGGTGATTTATCTGGATGTTAATTACATAAAACCAATTACCGTGAGTATTAATTTCTAAATTTTGTAGGATGGGAAGATCTAAAGAAATGGCAAAGAAATGTAAGCACTTTCATGGCGAATCTAGTCGGTCGAGAGCACGACCCCAAGTTGCACAAAATGAACCAGCAGTTCCACAAGCTCCTCGAGAGAGAGGCACGAGATCTCTAAGGCACTTGACACTTCCTCAGCGCGCTCTTGTGGATGATTACAAAAGCAAGCAATTATGTGTAGGCCGATTCTTTGACGATAATGTTTTGACAGAGTTTGGTTGCCTGAACGAAGTGAATACATTGATAAGGCACCCTCAACTACGTCGATTATTCGAGTGGCGAGATCCAACCTATACGCCGGTCACTTATGAATTTTTTGCCACACTTGACATCAGAAAGGAGGCCAATAATGCGAGGGAGTCAATCTCATTCCGATTGTTAGGCAATCATTACAACTTATCGGTCAACACTCTGGGTATAGCTCTTGGGTTTCATAACGCCGTGGAAATATCGTTGCCATATTTCAGGGACTTCAAGGATGATTTCGATTCAGAGGCTGTAGTTGTTCAGTACTGGAAGAGCATAACAAACAATGCAGCTTACAACTCCTCCAACCTAAAAGCAAAGCTCATCGCTAGAAACGCTTTGAAGGCCATCAGATTGGCCATTGCAGTTAATCTCTCTGCTAGGAGCACCAACAGGAACAAAGTCTACAAGTAGGATCTATTTTACATGTGGTGCATGGAGAACAGAGTTAGCATCAACATGGCTGTTCAAGCAAGGAAATGGCTTCAAACCCAACTGAAGAAGAAGGTTCAAACTGTTTCCATAGGATCTTTTGTCACTCGATTGTGCCAGGGTTTTGGCGTTTTAGAAGAAAAAGAAGACGGTCCCATGATTGCTTTCTCTGTGAGTGAATTCTTTGCTATGTATCTCAAGTTGGGAGGGGATGATGCCCCTGATTTGGAAGTTTATGATGACACTGAGGAGGATGATGAAGAGAATGATGAGGGGAATGATAATGCCGTAGCACAAGAGTAGGGCGAGCATAGTGCACAGCATGAGGGCTCTACTTCGATGGATTGGGAAGCATCTCAAGCTTTCCAAAGGCAGCTCCATGATGAGCAAATGAATTTTTGGCGCGAGCAGCGAACATGGCAGAAAGGGCAGTTCACATCCATATCTGCGAGGTAGGACATCCAAAATGAGGAGCTTCTTCGTACATGAAAGCAGTGGAGGAAAATGCTAGAATGATTCAGGAGCTTCAAGCTCAATTTGCAAGCCAGTTCAATCCTCCATCCTTCGGCGATCAGTGATGCCACTCCCATCCTCTCAATCCTGAATCTTGATTTGTGACTATGAAGTCTGAACAACAGTGGTTACCAAATGGTTGTTTGTCCCATTTAAACATTAGGATCCCTACGCGTGGGGTTCCGCCTTTATTTACTTTACTTTACTTTATTTTTATTTTCGCTTTATGTTTTATGCTTTTTACATTTAAACTGCTTTACTTTTCACGCACTTAAATAATTGCTAGTCTACTTGAATAATTGTTGCTTTATTTTATATTTACATGCTTAAATATCTATGTTTATGTTGTATTATTATATTGCTTTTATATTCTATCAAGTTTATAATAATTGAATAGTCCTCCCGAAACCCTTTTGTATATTGTGTCTCCATTTCTTATAGAGCATCAATAACGGAGGCAGACCTATGATGGAAGCTAAAGTGTGGAAAGAGGGATGCATACTTGGTTTATCCTCTTATCCCTTTTCTATTTTTAAGCCCCGTTTTTTATTTTTAAAGTGTGGAAAATTTGTTTATATAGCTTTGTGTATGCGTTGTATTTAAGCTTACCATGTTATATAGGATCGTTAGAGTATACCCTATATCCCAGAGCAATTTCCAAAGTGTGGAAAAGGATGTTTTATTTGTCTAATCCTTAGAATCCCTATTTTGTTCCTTTACCCTATACCGTATGGAAACATCGAGGACGATGTTTATTTTAAAGTGTGGAAAGGACGCACTTTGTGCTTTATATGCTTATATGCTTAGACTAGAAAAGTTGGAGCTCTTGGGAATGATAAACGAGTGTATTTGCAATGTCAAAAGAGAGTTGTTATTTGTGTTATCTAGAGAGAATTTTGACTAGATGCCCAAAATTTTTTACTCTTGAAATAACCCATGAGAGTGTTTAGAGGCAAATAAGTTTATATTCTTGCCTGCTTGCATGATGTTCGCCTCTCATTTACGTAGGACCTTAGTCAAGGATCTCTCGAAGTGGGAGTGTGCACTTTTTAATTTGAGAAAGATAAAATTTAGCGAGGCCCGGAATTGAACTAACCTTGGTAGGGCATGGGGCAAAAGGTGAGCCTATTGGTAAGCTTAAAGAGAGAAAAATCCCTTAATCCAAAAAAAAAAAAAAAAAGGTATGAGGGGTTGACATGGAGAAAAGTTGAAAAGGCAAAAGGCCAATCACCGAGGTCAAAAATTGAGGAAAGCCAATTCGTTGGGTTGTGTTCAACCATAGTCTTCGGTAAGAAAAAAGCTTTATCTGGAGTCGGTTGTTCACATAAAAAGATCCCAAGAATTGAGAAAATAAGAGATGAGGTGAGCCGCTTCGCTAGGATTCGGGTACCCATTGCACTGTCTTCGAAAAAGCATGGAGCTCCATGTTAAGTCGGTTGGCTCGATTACGTTATCCTAGGAAGTGAGAAGAAAAGAGGGACCGCACTAAGCCAAAAGCGGTGAGTGGTCCATGCCCCTACCCTCATTTAGTTTACGTTGGGCTTTGGCGTCTAAGGTTGGAAAGGTTGATTAACTAGTGCACATCGTTCCCACTAGTGGGATCGGTTGGAGGCCCTGATTAAATGAAAGGTGAACCAAACTTTGGAAATGCATGCTTGCGAATGTTATGTGAGAAGTGCGATCCTTTGTTTTAATTGTTTATCTACGAAAGGTTTTTACTTCCCGAAAATATTTCTTGAGTTGATGACATCTGACCAAAATCCTTTGTAGATAACACAAAAGATTTCTTCCATTTCAATAGTCTTAGACACCCACCATTTTGATTTGCCAAGAGCTTTGTTTTGCATAAGATGGTATCTCGAAGACTTATGTGCTTAAATAGTATATTGTCTTGCTTGAGGGCAAGCAAGAAGCAAAGTGTGGAAACTTGATAAGCCTTCAAGATACCCATAATTTGAGTACATATTAGGGTGTTTTGTCACGTTTTTAGCATCCTTACATGATGAATTGCGATCAAATATGCTTTAAATTCACTAACCAACACGCAAAGCTACTTTTAGCCTAAATGAGGTGATACAAAAGTCCCGAAGGAACGAACCAGGCAAGATCGGAGCCCCGAAGGACTCGAGAAGACCTCCACACGCGAGTGAATGCGCGTGGCTACAATCCAGTAGCCTCCCACGCACGATCACACGCGTGTGGAGCAGTGTGGAGACTGCAATGCGCGAATTTCCCTAGGGTTGCTTTTCGCAGACTATTTAAACCCTCTTGATAGATTTTCAGAGGAGAGCTCTTTTTCCCAATTTTAAGAAATTATTTTCCTTTCCCAATTTTTGGATTTACTTTAGATAATTTCTAGGAGTAGTTTAGATAATTGTCATTGTAGAAGACAACAAGCTTGGATTGAAGGATTACTTCAACTCTAGGTGATTTCTATTACATTTCTAATCTATTTACTATTTTGTTCTTTGATTGAATTAGCTTTTGTCTTGAATTTCATATCATGAGTGGCTAGTTTAATCTAGGGATTTGGATTGTGTGAAGATATTTTGCTAGTGTGATGATCTTATATCTATTTTTGGATATAAATGCTTAGATTGTTGGGTTATCTATTCTTGTCTATTGATTGTTGTTTTTATGATATCTTGTTTGGATTTGGCCAATCTAGATGAGAGATTGGGCTCTTGACTCTTTCATGTCTTTGATTAGAGTTAGGATTGAAGCTTTGTAGCAATCATAGATCCTATGGACTTCTTAAGAATAGTAGGATAGTGTGTAACTAAAGTGTTTGATAAAATTCCTCTTATAACTTTGGATGCTTGAAGGCATTCCTAAGTCCAAGAAGCCTTATAAGTACACAAAGGTGGAAAAACACTAAGAACACACACTCTTGAATAGCCAACATCTTTGTCTTGTTTATCCATTATCTTAGACACACCAAGATGCAACATAGATGAGCACTATCCAATCCCTACCTCTTTACATAATTTTCAATCTCTTTTATTTTACACCATTTTCTCACACAAACCCAATCTTATGAACTCCTTTCGTTTTCAAATCACCATTCACCACACTCGAATCCATTGCATGACTCAATCACGTAAACGCCCGAACACTTGACACACCTCCACGTCCTTCCTTCGAGACCGACACTCGGGGAGTCATTGACTTTCCGTTTTAACACACACATATCTTTTGACATTTCACCCTATGCAAACACATCGTTGTCATGGTATCATAAAAATCTAAGTACACTTGTTCCTAACAATAATCGTAATGACATGGGGAAGAAGGTGATGAGAATCAGGTAGTGCCTTCTCTGCAGTGTCAAACATTTCCAAATGCACTATCAATCATATCTAAATGCACAATCGTAAAATTACTAAAATTTCACCGCATTTTCCACCCTTTTCATTGATTTTTAGCCTTTGATCATCCTTAGATGGACATACAAGATTTGTCGGCACGTTTACACCTAGATGTCATTCAAACAAGAACCAGGCCCTATACACACACACACACATAGGTAGTAGATCAAATGCAGACAAGCCTTCCAGTGCGAATTACACCACTAGGTATGCATAAATGCACCACAACGTGTTTAGAAATACACCAGGGTGAAAAGCACAAATGTACCACAAAAATGCACTACAATCCTGGGACGTGCAGTGATGCACCATTTGGTATGCATAAATGCACTACAACGTGTTCAGAAATGCACTATAGTGAAATGCACAGATGCACCACAAAAAGCACCACATATGGTGCATTTCTGAACATGTTGTGGGGCATTCTTGAATACCTAATGGGGAATGATCGCACGTCCGCACGGGAACCAGACCCTATATATATCGGATCAGAATCAATTTAAAAAAATGCGATGGATTTTTTGTAAATAATTTGAACTTTGAAGTGCAAGTAAATTGTGTTGAAAGTTCAAGTTATCAGTTTCATAAAGTGCAATAAAGTACAAATAAAATGTATTAAAAGTGTAACAATATAATGTGTACCGAGAAGCAATATTAAGTGCACCAAACATTATCATTATGTGCACAAATGTGAGAAGGTAAATTACTTGCACTATTAAGTGTAAATGGTTACACTTTTAAGTGATTTTACTTACACATTTGCATCTGTTACTTGCACTTTTAACACATGTTACTTGCACTCAAAGTTCGAATTATTTAAAAAACTGCCAATGTATTTTTTTTTATAAAAAAAACGTCTGATTCGTTGATCTTTTCGGATGGACAACTTGGATTCACTCATAGTTTCCACCTGTGCGCCTGTTCTCACTTGAGCTCGCCTATAGATAGGGTCTGGCTCTCATGAAAACCGCTCTCCCAGTGAAAACCTGTGGTATAATATAAGTTGTCCATTTTTCTCTATCTATTATGGGTTGTTAACCCATATTTTCCAAAAATTAGACATTATTTTAGGATGGAAAATCATCCACATTATGCCTCTAAGGGTATATCTGTCTACAACTATAAAACTTTAACCACCAAATCAACACAAAATTCACACATTCCTATTCCTGCTACACCGCCTCATCACCATTATGTACTGTGAATCAAAATTTTCAAAATATAATCTCCTTCATCTTTGATATCCAAATCAGGGCTTTGCCATACTAAGACCGAATAAATAACATTGCCCCACAGAATGCACATGTTTATTGCTAGCAATGCACAACTTTTACTTTATGCGGAAAAGTTTGTTTATTCCCAACTTTTACTTAGCAGGTCATTCACAACATTGCCCCACAGAATGCACATGTTTAAAATTGATTTTTACAAATATATATACTTAATGCGGAAAAAAATTTCAGCAGTCCAAAAACAATTGCATATAATTAATCACTTAAGAATATATATAACATATGCAATCAAAAAAAAAACTTAAGGCTAGGCAGAGGTAAATCAGGCTCTTGATAGCAACTGTAAGCATATAAATTACGTAAGAACATAAATGTGTGATATACGAATCTTTAAAGTACTAACCTCCAACCATAGCTTCTGATTGATGAAGGTTGTGTAGTCACGGGACACCTGCGGCAGAGTAACTATATAGTTTCTCTCACTTTCTCAACCCTCTCTTGATGGTGTATGAGGAATGAATTGTCAACCAGTGAGAGGACCAAAGGGTTCTATATATACTATCCATATGCCATGGTAATTGTATCCTTACCCTGATCACACTTTTTATCATAATTAAGTCTTACCTTAATTAATATAGAAGCTTGTATGGAAGTAATGCAACATATAATATATTACCTTAATTATTATAACTTATAACCTATATTATAATAATGTAATCATGGAAAGTGTTACATTTTGCAGCTAAAAGACATGAACTAAAATGAATATACTTGCATAATTGAGAGATTGAAAACACTTTATTCCTTTTAATCAATAATAACTATGATCATTAATTCATTATGTTGGCTTTTCCCTTCTCATGGGCGGGCCCATAATGGAGGCTGCGTGCTGCCCTCGTCCCCTACCCCAAACTCTATATATAGTCCTTCTATATATATATATATATATATATATATATATAGGGGAGGGGAAGAGTAACTAAAATATACAAATATAAGTAAATGAAAGATAAGTTAGTCAAGTTGGTAAGTCATTCTTGCACTTTATGAGAGGTTAGAGGTTTAAATATTCTCTACTTAATAATGAAATGTGTTTTTTAATCGAATTGTTTTATCAAAATAATTATTTTTCATATTTAATTTTGTATTTTATTTTCGTCTATATCCAACAATATTTATGTCTATGCTTCCTAAGTGTTTTTTTTTTTCAAATTATTTCTTTTGTCTTAATATTTGCCTTCAATGAAAAAAAAAAATCTGAATCGGCCCCTAGCCTTTCTCTTCAGGTCTAGCTTTTCTAGTATAAACTGAGTAAATCAACTTGTTTCTTATCCCCTTGGCTTGAGAAATATGAACTTACTTTCTGACTTAGGAAAAGAGGTGACTCTTGCCATGATCTTTGTTCATCAAGTATTATTGTAAGGCTTATTATGATGATTATAATTAGCCTTAAAATCAAAAGAAGCAGTAAAGCTTAAGAAATTATGTGCATCTGTTACCAGATCGAATTACTGTTTTGACTTGTATTTCTTTGGCAGAGGTTATCAGGAGCATCATTATTGATTTTTGCAAATAAACAGGACATGAAAGGTGCTCTTTCTCCAGAGGAAATAGCTAAAGTAAGAATGCTATTTTTCTATTCCATGAAGAACAATTTTGATACTGTGATTATCTTTTCATCGTTGGCAATAATCTTAGGACTCATCTAGTTATATGACTGTGACTCTGTGAGTAGAGATGTGGGAACAAGGCACGGGACTCTTGGTTTTTTTTTTTTGAAAATAAACTCTAGTACATTTATGATAGGCAATATGACAACATCCATTAGCATAAGTTAAATCACCAAGCCATCCATTTTCACTTTTTAGTATAGTATAGTAATAAGGTTCAAATTGGCCACTGAACGTAACCTGAAAGTGCAATTAAACCACTAAATAAAAAAACATGTAATTAGGTCACTGAACACTTCAAATGTATGCAATTTCACCTGATAGCAGGTTACCATCTATTTCATCGGGTTACTTTCTTACGTGGACGGTGAGCTGAAATTTTAAAATAATTTTTAATAACTATTAAAATAAAATAATTAAAATAATTAAAACACACACACACACACCATAATAGAGCAAAAGTTGGTTTGTGAAAAAAGTTTACTTTCCGTACATAATAATAATAATAATAATAATAATAAATTAATTAATTATTGGAGTGGCTGCATGTGTGTTTATTATTATTATTATTTAATTTTTTAATTATTTTAATTTTTTATTTTAATAGTTTATTATTAAAATTATTTTAAAATGCCAACTCACTGCTCACGTAAGCAAGTAACCTGATAAAATGCATGGTAACCTAATACCAGGTTAAATTGAATACATTTGAAGTATTTAGTGGCCTAATTGCACTTCTTTTTTGTTCAGTGGCCTAATTTGACTTTCAAGTTACGTTCAGTGGCCAATTTGAACTTTATTCCTTTAGTATATAATAGTTTTCCCAAAGGTTTTGTTGTTTACAGAATAATTCGCCTTCCGCCTCAAGGGAAATAGACTAGAGACGACTTTGGAGAAGACCCAAAAGGACCTATGGAGTGTCACAACCGACACGGGTACCCAGTCATCTCCTCGGGCAGGCGGTCATATTTGGCAGCCAGCCATCCTGATGACAACTTTGGCGACAGAAGAATTAATTAAAGTGGCAGTTGCGAGATTTGACAAGTCAATCCCTACAAATTACTTTCCAAAATATTATTTCCTTCCTTATATTACCTCTCATTGCCTAAATATCCTTGTATTCCTTAAATCTCTCTATATTTTCTAAATTTCTCCACATTCCATAAAATATTCCACTTCACCATAAATGCTAAATTACCATAAGACAATCTACGTACCATGTCTTATATTTCTTCTACTATAAAAGTCCCTACTTAGATTCAAGAAAGGGGTTCAATCAATCATCTCTCTACCTCTACACACACAATTGTACATATACCAAGCTACACACAAAATATACTGAAATTTGGCTTGGCACCGTCCAAAAAGGTCCGTAATTTTCACCATTTGGTTTACACGTTAAAAATATTGTGTCTCATTTATTTCTTCCCAAAAATCCTCGGATTCTAATTCCATCAAAATAAGGGAATTGAAATTCCACGAAATTGCGATTCCCTCCAACCAAATGAAGGAATTAACTTACCTTCGAAATTATGTGAAAATTGGATGGTAATGGAATTTTAATTCCCTCCAACCAAACACCCCATAAAATTTATTTAAAATCCATCACTTTAAAAGTTTTTCAAAGTGTATAAAAGTCTTAAATACACCCTTAAGCATGGATCTGATTATTAATTAAACTATGACTTGATTAACGAGAACTTGAGATGGTTAATTCTCTAGAGTATCATATATATCCCAAAAGATTGAAAAATTATATTGGAAAAATTGTTGGGATGAGATTTTTTCAAGTATTTTGTTGTTCACTTTAGAGGATGAACAACCTCCAGAATATAAAATGGAGGGGGAAAGAGACTTGAGTTTAGACTGAAGAAGTATTGGAATTCAGGTTGATTCCCTCTCTTGCATTAACGAAGGAATTTATAGCTTATTACATTCTAACCACCTCCTAATAAATCTACTATTTATTTGGCTCTAATTACTCTAGCAACAG
>CM008335.1:23894460-23904953 GCA_002525835.2 Ipomoea batatas
ACCTTATTAGCAGCAGCACTACTTACTGCTCCGGAACCGGAATCAACCCCGCCGCCGCGAGCCGAATCTAATTTGAAGCGAAGAGACTTGAGCAGCTTGTTGGCGCGGATCTTCTCCCTCTCGTGTCGCCGCAACAACGCCACCGTTTCACTCTCCTCATTTTCATCCACCTCCACCGCTACCGACATCGACATCACTGCCTCCAACCTTACCAAGTAGACTGGAATCGAATCTGAACCACTTTCTGCACAAAATCAACACGCTTATAACGAGAGGGTCGGGACTGAACTGATAGCCTCCTAATAATGGGCTCTCCATCATATCGTCACCGTATTTTATGCTTTCAATTAGGTAGGTGGTTGTATTCTCTTTGAATCTGTATGCCCTTTAAAAAAAATATATATATATATATATATCTTTAAATAATATAAAGAGCCACCTTATTTTTGCCCCAGACTTTTTCAGGCGAGATTTATTGTACTTTGTGCTTCTATTGTTGTTCCTTGCATAATAAGTACCCTANCAGCAACCAGATTAACTAGATATCGGGACGGACTAAGCAGATTTACCTGTTTAAGTGAAATGGGGAAGGTAATCCTCCCACATTCCTCAGGAGTCTTCACAATCTCCTTAGTGATTTCTCTCCATGACTTACAAACAGAAGCACAAGCCAGAACTGCACTCCTACCTGGCCATGATGTCTCACTCTTTTCAACCCTCTGAATTATATCTAAGAGCAATTCTGGTGGTAAATATTCCCAATTCCCCTGTCCAGCTGAATCAATCGGCAATGGATCGGGCCGGGGAATGTGATTGCAGCTCCTGCCTTGCAATTGCCTCCCTTCCTGCCCTATCCTTCTTTTCCCCCCCTTCACATCTTTCATCTCCCTTGTAATGCTCTTGATCAACATTATGGTGATCATATCAATCACACTATCACAGCTTTCTAATAACCACAAGACAGAAAAAAATTGATAAAATATTGAATCAGAAATCAGAATAGAAATACCATCTTATAGTCTTATCCGCTACATTTCTACAAACACCAGACGGACAGTTCTCATATACAAATTCTTATCAATTTTTTACCCAATTAACCACATTATTTCAAGTTTTTTTTAATTTCTTTTATATATAATGGATTTCTTTTTCTTTTTTTGCTAAATCAGAAGCCACATTTGTTGTTGATCCGATAAAATTGTTGACATTTGCAAGATTAGTTGTGTTATTTACGAACCTGAGCAAAGAAGAAGAAGAAGAGATCGAGTATGAAGGGCAATGGAGAATGTTCTGTGGCGGAAGCCTGTGCCGGTTTCGCGTTAGAGTGGAAGTCACATAGCCGGAACCGCCATTGCAGCCACCAATACCGCCGTATACGGTATACTCCTCCACCGTCTATCCGTCTCACGATCTCAAAAGCCGGAGGGGTGATACTCCCCAAGGCCGTAAAAAATAAAAAAGTTCAAACTTTAATTAATTATAATCCAGTAAAATATTAAGGTATTACCCCTATAATTTATTTATTTATTTTGAAAAAAATAACATTTTGAGCTCATTAATCATAACATTATAATTTATTTATTTATTTTTAGAAAATAACATTTTTAATTCTTTAATCATAACTTCGTAATTATGCTAGTATGAATAAATTTAATCTCTCAATTATGCCTATGGTGATGTGATATTGTGAGATTAAGTAATAGAACTGTATTCATTTTTATTCACTTTTAAAATAATAAATTTTACTCTTCAAAAAAATAATAATAAATTTTAAATGACTTTTATTGAATCTTTTAATAATACTTATATACTCTTTGTAAGAGTCGATAAAAGTCTCAAATAGCAAATATTTAGACTTTTATTGATTTTTACCTACTTTTTATTTTTTAAAAAAATTACAAAAATCATTAAAATTTTAGATTTAATACACCATCTGATACCACTTATTAGGATCAAGCGTTTACCACTTACGCCAAAACGTATAGCTAGTAGTGAAGGCGCAACTTTATTTCCTTATAGACCGCTGCACATTTTTGAGACATTGAATGCTGAATTTAGCCTTTACTTTTTACCGGTCTCCGCTCAACAACTTGTGGGTTGAGAATAAGCAATTTTTCAGTACATTTATAACGAAAAGACAAAATAACACTACAAATTTGAGATCAAACAAGCATTGTAATTTGTAGACCAAAAAAACATAAACAAAAAAAAAACAAAACAAAACAAAAAAAAAAAACATAAACAAAAA
The DNA here is from genome assembly GCA_002525835.2 of Ipomoea batatas. Lineage (NCBI taxonomy): Eukaryota > Viridiplantae > Streptophyta > Magnoliopsida > Solanales > Convolvulaceae > Ipomoea > Ipomoea batatas. The sequence continues at coordinate 23,896,709 of CM008335.1, forward strand.
CCGGAGACCAAATTTCACTATTTCGCCCAACCCTATTTCACTTGACAGCTGTTTAGTTGTTGACAATAAGATACTAAACAAAAAAATTAGCATTTCTATAAATTTGAAAAATTGAAAAAAATACTAAACACAAAATTAGCCAAAAAAAATATAAATTCAAAAAAAAAATTGAAACATTGGAATTGCAAAATTGAAAAAGTATACATTATGAAAATAAAGAGAAGAAAATTCTGGTTATTTTAATATAATATATTTTATAAATTTTTAATATGTAAATGCTTCATTGGAAAAACATAATTATAAGAAATGTCACATCGTGAGAAACCTGCGCCATGTCAGCAGGAAGATATGGAAACCTGCTAAAAGTTCTAGGTGAATTTTTTTTTTTGGTTTGTGGCTCGATATATACGATATGAAAGTTCAAGGTGCGACATGAATAATTTGATATAGTTCATGATGCTAAATGACACTTTTGCCTAAAATATTTAAAATCAACAATTTCTTAATAATATATAGTGGATAATTTAACACCACTCTCAAATTATTTTCTCTATCACTTATCAACTCAAGATTTGATAAAGGATCATCATATTTACCCCTTCTTGTAGCATATAAACAACCCCTCTCACCCTACTTTTAATCAACAACTTTCAATAATCATATAGTAGTAAAAATTCATATATTCTAAGAATCCCTTATGCCTTCTCTAATAGATAAGAATTTGGTGTAGTTTTTTTTAGGAGATTTTGTAATTGTGATTAGGAAAGAGAAAATAGGGTAGAGGAAAAAAAAAAAAGAAAAAAAAATTTATGCGCCCAGCGCACGCGCCCGCCTAGGCGCAGTTACTATGGAATCAGGTGGGCCCCACTGGGACTGACAAAATTTTGGCATTGCAGGAGAAAAATACTCTTTACTTTTCATCTTCCCATTTGTATAAACAATACACATGTCAGTTTCTTTCCTTAAACTTTGTGTCCAATAGAGCTATTGGGGATGGCCTTATCATAAAACAACTTGAATAGTAAATACCCAACTAGTCAAGTTTCACACTTCCTCCTAGGGGCGAATCCACAGTGGGGCTAATGGGAGCAGTTGCCCCCTCCCTCCACCAAATATAGCCCTAGTAATTATATGTGTATATATAATACTCCGTACATGTTTAGGTATAAATAGAGTTAGTCAAGTTAATGCAACTTATAATAGGTCATGAATTTGAATCCACTTTTAACATTAGTTATTCTTTCTAAGTATTTTATTTAAACTATCTCTTTTATTTTAATATTTATCAGACTAGAAAAAAAATTTTCACTCGACCGCCCCGCTTNAAAAAATTTAATAATTACATACTAAATGTGAAAATGGAAGTTCTTCAGACAGAGAGAGAGAGAGAGGGGTATTTAGGAATTAGGATTGTCCTGTCTGTCTGTTTAGTGGGATTTTTGTGGGATTCGTGAGGGAGAGCAAATGTGGGCCCAGAGAAAGCGGTGCGGCAACTTGCATGGCATTCGGCATTTGGGCTTACTTTCAATTTTGCTTTTCTGCCCAATCTCTGCACTCCTAATTCCTAAAGTCATAACCTTCGTGATAAAAGATTTTTTTTTTCCCCTTAATATTGTACATTTTTATATTTAGTCTGTAACTGTCAATTTTTCACATTTAGTATGTAATTATTAAATTTTTTTCACATTTAATTTTGTTGATAAATTTGCTGATCAACCTTAATTGAAACCTTCCACCTAATAGTTATGTAAATTATTATTTGAATTAAAGTAGCACATAAAAAACTAATAGTATACTGACACCCCCTTTAATTCTTCTGTTGACATTTTAATTAATGATATTAAAGAAACTACATCTACGATAAGTAATGTAGTGTTCCATTATGTTAAGAAATATGGGAATTGTGTTGCCCACATTGTTGCTCGGTAAGTCGTTTTTGTGTCAGATTGCATGTAATGTGTTGATATCCTGCCGCCTTTTCTTGTTGATTGTTTGTCTACTGATTTAATGCATTAAGTTATTTCTTTCAAAAAAAAGTAGCACATAAAAAAAAACACAATAGAATAACAGTGATTTTAGAGTAAGTGTTGATAAAAGTTAAATAAAATTGATAAAATTTGACCAGTAAAGATTAAATGTAACAGAAAGTTCATAATTATGCACAATATATGAAAATTTAGGTAATCAAGAACAAAAAGCAGAAGTATAATAATCGAGGAACCAAATGTGAAAAAAAAAAATAGAAAGTAAACCACTTGTCATGTGTTTGATTTTTAATAGAGGAAGAAAGCGAATCAAAAAAATTATGATTTATTTTTTAAAAAATTAATCAGAGATGTAGTATTATTTTTAAAATAATAAGGAAAATAATTATTTTTGGTCTTCTAATTACAAGGGGTCAAAGTCACCTCATTAGTAAAAACTTATTTTAAATTTTTTGTCATGTCAAAATAGGATGTGTAGGGAGAAAAAGAAAGAAAGAAAAGAAAAGAAAAAATCTAGAAGCAAAGGTGACGTGCCCAGATGGCTAGATGCAAATATGCAATGCACTTTTTATTTTTAATATTGACAATCACTATGTTCAATCAAATTGTAAATATTCTCACACATTCACCGAATTCGTTCACTGGACAACTTGTTTATTAATGAATTGTTTGATGATCAGATTATTGTCATTCAAGAATCTCTCAAGGACTTAGCCTCAGTTTCTTTCTAGTCATCTTTTTGTCGTTTCTATGTTCTTTATATCACTTTTTCTTATTCCCAAATAATAAAAAGAAACTATTATATTTTATTATAGTTATACCTCATTTTATTAAATAAATAAATAAATGGAAAGAATAATAATTGTAATAGAAATATTCCTCTTTGGAAAAGACGTGGAATCTTAAATCACTATTTGAAAAATCTGGAAATCATTTTTTTTTTACTCTCAAAAAAAAAATCTGGAAATCAAATTATTTAACTATAAATAGAGCGAGAAGGGAAAAGGAAGTCATTAGGAAAACATAGTAGATGACAGATAACATGATTTTCATGTTTACTTTCCTCTTCCTAGTAACCAAAAAGCAATAAACAAATCTTGTGTAATAACACTTCATTATGAAACTGTTTAATACATTGTATGCGCATAAAAGAATATGACAATTTAACTATAAAAAAAATATTACATATATCACATGAAATAATATCACATAAGACTTAACTCATAAAAGATTGTTAACGTTGTGATTTATGCCGTGCTTAATGCATATGGTTATAACAAAATATGTAGTAGTGGAAGAGTGGAAGACAATATCAATATGGCAAGACTGTCATCATCATAGCTACCACATACACTGAAAAAGGAAGCCAAAAGGCATGGATGAAATGGTACACCGTAAATGCAGAGTAAATGACACAGGTAAAAACCAAAGAAATGGTAACAAAAAATTTCTGAATTGATGAAAATACTGCTACAGATCAGTGTGGGTTCACTAGTAAACTAGCTGGCTAGTTATTATAGATTATTTGCTTACCAAAAGAGAAGAAAAACATCGTGTAAATTGTTTGTAAGCAGCACCTTATTGTAAATTGTTTGCTTATCAAAAGAAAATAAGCTGTTTGTAAGCAAACACCTAGGTGCTCTCTATTTGCAACTAAAAATAAATCTAAAGAAAAATAGAATCAAATGAGAAAGCTGCAAAAGAATCATTCCAAATAGAAAGAATGCACAATGTCCAATCAGTATATCAGCACCAACTGAGAAAGCTACCTGTTCGCCAATACAAGTCCTGGACGAAAATGCAAAGCATAATTATAGTAAAGGCAGAATAAATAAATTATATATATATATATATATGGATGCATTCGGACATTCCATCTTTTTTATTCGTATTGAACCAAGGGTCCCTTCAATCAGTGGAGAGGAGAGGCATTATAGTATACATGCGATTAGGTATGTTTCGACAAACTAATGGACAAAACAAAATTAAAAAATATGGAGATTTATATCGAAAGACAGCAGTCAAAGCCCCATATGCCATCCCAAAAAGCAAGCCAACACAGTTAAAAGTACACTTTTGCATGTCTTCCAGATGGACACCTTCAGCCATCAACAGAACAATTCATCTAAGATATAAGATCAGATCAAGGGACAACAATGTAGAGTAAAAAATCCTCAAATTCTATCTAAAGAATCAATTTGCTTTGAGGTTGCCTTAGAGGAACAAGTCATTTCAATAACAGGGTATAAGTTTTGATGGTCAACAAACCAATTAAAATCATGACATAATACCAATTCATAAATCCAGATAGGAGCAAGTATGGGATTTTAACCATGACATTAATCCATTATAAGTGTAAATAGACCAAAGATAACTGGTAAATGTAACAGTAGAACTTGTCTTTCATTTCACAAAAATATTAGTTAACTGAAAAATAAGTCGGAGGTGATTACTGATTTTAATACATTTTCAATTTCATTTAGAAAGGCAGCATTTCTAATGCCATTTAAAATTTGAAATGTCTTCTCTAAGATGTGAAAGACATATTAACAAGTTTCCTAAGATGGACCCAAGATAATGAGTAAATGTAACAGTAAAACTTGTCTTTCAATTCACAAAAATATTACTCGATAATTAACTGAATAAGTGGGAGGTAATTACTGATTTTAACACTCTTTCTTTCAATTTAATTTAGAAAGACGGCATTTTAAATGTCATATTAAATTTGAAATGTATTCTCTAAGATGCGCTTTATATTTCCCACACATTACAAGAAGTCAAAGAAAAACGCATTTATCTAATGTGATTTTTCTGATTCAGGAAAAAAAAGATTCATTTTTAATCTCCCTAGTACACGATAAAAACATGTGGTATTTTGAATAGAACACATGAACTTTAAGCATTATATTGAAAACACATGAGAATATAAAATGCACAAGAACACATTCTGTATTTCCTAGGTATTTCACAAATTCCAAACAGAATACACTAACTTTAAGCATTCTATTGAAACCATAATTAGCAAATGTATTTTCCAAAATATTAAAAGCATGCTTAAGAAACACAGAAAGCGCATTTGACAAATGTGATCTTCATTCTGCAAATACTATAAAAGTTCCTATAAAAGCATTTTATAAGAAGGCTCTCCTAAAGCCGTATTTACTGAAGTGCTAGCTTGAAAACATTTTTGGTAGATGTGTTCTCTAAGAAATTTTCTCTTAAACAAGCATTTAGCAAATACAATTTCTAAAGGAATAATACTAGTTAGAGCTCAGGTATATTAGGAAGAAAAAAAAAAACAGAAAGCTCACTGTAAGCATTTAAGACAATTTAGGAATCAATTTTGTGTTTAAAAATATTAAGCGACCTTAATGTACAAATTTTAATATTGTGGTTATCAGAAAAAGATTTATAAAAATGCAAATTTTGAAAGGCTAGGGACTCTTATGCATAGAATTAAATACAGAGGTAAGGACCTTTTGCTCTTTTGGTGTAAAGAAAAATTTGTAGAAGGCCTAGAGGCTAGAAGAATTTGTGAACTTTTCTAGAACCATGATGCTTATGTGAACTTTTTTGTGTGCACCTACATTTTTTAAAGAATGATAAAACTTTTTACAATCCAAAAGAAATACTCTGTTCAATTTAGGGGGGTAAAGTATTAATTTTAAATAAAAATATCAAGAGATTCAATAATAAAACATTTAGTATTGTGATTATCTTAAACACATTTAGCATAATCAGCTTCCTAAGGAATAGAAACTAGTATGAGCTTGCATCAATAACATAACTAAACGAGAAAGACATAAAGATACTAAAAGCTATTCAGAAAACAAAATTGTATTTAAAAGTACATGTTTGAAAATGCAAATTCTAATACTATGGTAATATTAATTTTCTTAATAGCATATTATATATAGGTAATATAGCCACAAAGTTTAGCATCTTGAAAAGAAATGAAACAAGTATCAAAACAGTACAGAGGAAGAGAAAAATAAATAAAATAAATTCATGTGCAGTGATCAGTTGTAATAACTCAACAAAACTAGACTACTTGAACTGTACTTTTGGGTGACGAGGAAACCTGCAACCCTCGGGTAAACCCCGCTTTGTGACCCTATGAGGTAAATTAGCCTAGGTTGCCCATAGCAGACAGGCTCAAACTAAGAAGGCCGGTAGGCCTATCCAGGAGTCAAACTTGTAACCTTGTGGTTAACACCAGACCAACTTGGCTAGGGTTGCCCCTTTACTTGAACTGTACTTTTCAAACCATGGGATGAATATAAAGTGTGACAAATGTGCGACTTAGAGTAATATCAAATAAGAACCAATAAACAGCAACTTCTGAGACACAGAGAACTTCAAACAGGGTTGAACAGAAATAGTTAAATGAATTAAACCAATACTTAAGATAACAAAGACAAGTACTGTCATAGATTGACAAGAAGCATAATGCATGACAAACGAAGTTTAGTTGTGTAGGATCTCAATGGCAAAGATGAAATTATGCTAAAACAAATCAAACAAAAAACGAATAATAAAAAATCATACTCAATTTCAAACAAGACTAGTAAGAAATTGAATACCTGCTTAACGATTTTGGAGGCCAAGGAGAAGGTTGTTGCCCTTAGGAAGGTACTGAACATTAGGAGTCTTGGCCAAGGTGGATGCGATCTCCTTCGAGGCCTCGATCCTCCTGAGCTCTATTAAACCCATGCCGGCAGCAGAAGTAGCATCTGAAATGAGCTTAGCAGACTCACTCTCACCTTCAGCTCGAATAATTGCGGCTCTCCGCTCTTGTTCAGCCTTCATCACAACAAACTTGGACCGCTCCGCTTCCTGCTGAGCAACCTGCTTTTGTTCAACGGCTTTGGAGAACTCCGCACCATAAGACAAATGCGTTATAGCGACATCATCGAGCACAATATCAAAATCCTCAGCTCGGCGAATCAAGCTCTCCCGAACCAAAGCAGACACGTGGGGGCGCTCCGTCAGTAACTGATCGGCATTAAACTGAGCGACCACGGATTTAAGAACCTCGTTGCCGATCGAGGGAAGCACCTTCTCGTCATACTCTAACCCCAATGTCTTGAAAATATTAGCGAGATGGCCGACCTCGGGGCGGGATAGGACCCGGAGGGTGAGATTAACCATCTGCAAATCCTTTGTTCCAGAGATTGACGAGAAAGTGTGTGGCCTTGTGCGGATATCAAAGATGAACGGCTTCTGTAGCCACGGGACCAGAAAGTGTGTCCCCTCGCCGACGGTCTCGTCGATCACACCACGGAACCGATCAAAAAGCACGGCGCGTTGGCCGCCGTCGACTGTGTACATCGCGGAGTTAAGCACCGTCGCGCCAACTCCGAAGCCGAAAGCGGCCCGAGCAATGCTGGTGAGAAATGAAACCGCTTGTTGGCTTCCCATGATTGAGAACGAAAGTAGAAATGGGAGATTTAGGTAGGGTTTTAGCTCTGCAACGTCGATGGGGTAAAATGAGGTGTATTTGAGCCGGACTGGATTCCTCCCCAAGAATTAACATTTCGAATTCCATTTATAACATTGGAGCATAGGATTAGTTTGTTTGGTACTTTTATCTACACCAACTCTTTAGTTAAATAGGTTTTTTAATAAAAATAAAATAAATTAAAAGGATCATAGTAAAAGTATATTATTTTTTACTAGTATTTTCACCCGTGAGTTGCACGGAATGAATTTGTTATAATATTTTAAGAAATATTTGAATCGATATACAATTATATAAATTATAACATCGAATATTTTTTTTATTTTTTTTTAATACAATATAACATCGAATATTTTTTTTTTAATACAACTGACCTATACTTTCTCAACCTGTTGAAGCACAAAGAGTCAATTTCGAGATCTCCACCACTGAGACTCGAACTCATGACCTCCCATCTGAGGGTGGCCACTACATGCCAATTGAGCACAAGGTTCTTGGCTTATAACATCGAATATGAGTATGAATAAGTGTATAAATGCAATTATAGTATGAGTCTTCCTTGCATGTAACAAATATCAAAAAAATTCAGTGTTCTAAAATAAGTGTATAAATGCAATAGGTAGATAATTTACATTATTGCATCATGTTCATTAATTTAATTAATTGTCGGTTAGTTATTGCAAGATCTTGAGGTACACTTATATTTTGATATTCAGTAAGTATAACTATATTAGAGACAAATTTACATGGGAGTAATGGGATAATCAGTTGAGTAATTGTTGGTTGACCGTAGAGCGTT
>CM008335.1:23961543-23974572 GCA_002525835.2 Ipomoea batatas
ATACGCAAAACATTTTCGCCGAAGCACATTTCAATTACCAAGTATTTGATTCTCATTCGGATTTCAATTCCCGTGTGCGAACAAAAGGCACCCTTACTTCATACATCACTATGTGTCTAATTAATCATTTTTTTCTTTGTTTTATTACAACATGATTGTAGGAGTTGAATTTGGAGGGTTTCAAAACACATGAAGTCAAATTCCAAGATATTAACCAAGCATTTGACTTGCTCGAACAAAAGAAGTCACTGCGTTGCATCATCTGGATGGATGCTTAACTAATTTTATTTGGATCTTCATAAGCGTCTGCCTTTTTATCCACAAAATAGATCGCTCCATTCACATCACATTATTAGAATTGAATAAATTTATTAAGAGAAAATTTCATTTTTGGTCCTATGACTATTGGGGTCTTGTTAATTGTAGTTCATGAGTTTCAAAACTATCAATTTAATACCGTAACTATGCAATTTTTCTCAATTTCAGTCACTCCGACCAAATTGTAGACAAATTTTAATGAGTAAAATAATGAGGGCAATTCAGTCATTTACTTATTCTCTTCTCTTTCTTCTCCATTTACTTCTTCCTCTCGCTGCTTAGGTAATCCTCCCTTGAAACAGCGGCAGCGCGTCCAGCAGTCGATAGTACCCAGAACAACGGTGGCGCCGAAAGATACACCGAAAAAGGGGCATCACCCGGTGCTTCACCAAAAAACCCCACAGCCTCCGCATACTCGCAGGAAACCCAGAAACAACCGATTCCCAAAAACCTTAACCGAAANAATGAATGAGTCCCTTCCACTCAACCACACCCTCCAGGTTAGTATAATAATATTAAACCAAATAATTATCATTTACCAAAATTAATATGTATAATATTACTATATACTAGTATTTTCACCCGTGCGATGCACGGAATGGATTTGTTATAATATATTAAGAATATTTGGATCGATATATAATTATATAAATTATAACATCAAATATTATATAGTGCAATTGAAGATATGTTTTGGATCGATTATGTTTTCTGATTTATCTTTGTTTGAATTCCAGCAAATAATTGCTTAATTAATAGCTACTATGTAGATGTATACATGCGGTGCTAGAACTTTAGAGATTTTACATATCATTGTTTAGTTTTTATAAATCATACAATCTCAAACTATTTAAGAATTTAGGAGTGTGTCTTTCTAATTAATTTCACCGTCTGGTTCTGCCTTACACAAAGAGTTACAACTTAAATATGTTCGTCCTTTTGCAATATTCTTGTCGCACATGTACTGATTAATTTGATCGACTTCTAAAGTCAGCGAGTGGATCACTTACCTTCCAGCTGCGACTCATCAAGCGTGCCATATCTTGAGCTTGAAATTTTAAAAAATCACTTTTAATGTAATCAAAGCATTGAGTCATAACAATATTGACACTGAAATTTTAATTTTATAATCTACATGTATATATTCTGTGATTTTTTCCAATGTAAAACATATTGATTTTACCAATCACTAATTTTCAAAATGTTTTAGATTCCCAGGTATATATAAGTAAAACTCACATCTAAAGCCTAACTTTTTTTTTTTCAATATTTCATACATATAAAGCAAGTCTCGACTATTGTGGGAAGTTAGTAACCTTGAGTCTAACATACAACATAAAACATTGTGTGATAGTGGGTAATAACTTTGAGGTAAAACCATTCAAGCATATAAGCATGTTTCGAGCTTGTTTCTATACTCTCAAAATTCAAATCGTCATAATGGCATCAAGCAATAAACAAAAATATATCAGAATGTATGAATCATATATCTAACTTGTTAATCCAAACTTCACTCAAGATTGCCAAATGGAGTGTATGGCTTTTTGGAATGATGTCCATCCAAACTGTTGAAATGTGATGTCCATAACCGTTGATTGGCAGACTATTCATGCTTCATATTTCATCAAAGTATCTGCTTCTTATGATATTATGATTTATAACATATAAGAATCGACAAATAAACTATAGTTTGAGTCTTCCTTCCATGCAAGAAATATCACAAAAATTCAGTGTTCTAAAATAAGTGCATAAATGCAATATGTAGATAATTTGCATTGCATTATATATCATTAATTTAATTACTTGTCGGTTAGTTATTGCAAGATCTTAAGGTACACTTATATTTTGATATTTAGTAAGTATAACTATATTAGAGAAAAATTCACCTGGGAGTAATGGGATAATCAGTTGAGTGATTGTTGCTTGACCGTAGAGCGTTGATATTCTCTGGACAAATAATTGTTGGAAAAAATAACATAAAATCGCATTTTAGTAGCTATATTGTGGTACAAATATATGTGGGGTCCACTTATCGATTTGGATCGGGTCAAAGTAGATTCGGTTCTTAGTAGTTAGACGAAAAGATTGATATATTATTATGACTAATAATTTTAATCTAGAATTGTATTACGAATAAGAACGTAGGGAAAAATATATTTTTTAGGAATTGTATTACCATATTTTAATATACAATTGTATTACGAATAGGAAATGTATTACCTTATTTTACAATATTACGCAAACCTTAATAGGAGTGTTTTGGGCGGGAAGTTAGAGTTGAGGATATTGTTTTTAGGAATAAGGGTCAAATAGGCCACCGAACTACACACGAAACTGCAGTTAGGCCATCGAACTCAAAAACAATGCAATTGGGTCCCTGAACTACACAAATTTATGCAAATTAACTCAAAGTGACTTGTTGACTTGATCTTCCGGTTACCAACTTTANATATTCTCTGGACAAATAATTGTTGGAAAAAATAACATAAAATCGCATTTTAGTAGCTATATTGTGGTACAAATATATGTGGGGTCCACTTATCGATTTGGATCGGGTCAAAGTAGATTTGGTTCTTAGTAGTTAGACGAAAAGATTGATATATTATTACGATTAGTAATTTTAATCTAGAATTGTATTACGAATAAGAACGTAGGGAAAAATATATTTTTTAGGAATTGTATTACCATATTTTAATATACAATTGTATTACGAATAGGAAATGTATTACGTTATTTTTACAATATTACGCAAACCTTAATAGTATAGGAGTGTTTTGCACGGGAAGTTAAAGTTGAGGATATTGTTTTTTGGAATAAGGGTCAAATAGGCCACCGAACTACACACGAAACTGCAGTTAGGCCATCGAACTCAAAAACAATGCAATTGGGTCCCTGAACTACACAAATTTATGCAAATTAACTCAAAGTGACTTGTTGACTTGATCTTCCGGTTACCAACTTTAAAAATAATATTTTAAAATAATTTTAAATTAATTAATTAATCAAAAATTAAAATAATAATAAAATAACAGGAACAAGTTTTTAATTTTAAATTTTAAATTTAATTTTAATTAATTAATTAATTTAAAATTATTTTAAAATATTATTTTTAAAGTTGATAACCGGAAGATCATGTCAAACAAGTCACTTTGGGTTAATTTGCATGGATTTGTGTAGTTCAGGGATCCAATTGCATTGTTTTTGAGTTCAATGGTCTAATTGCAGTTTCGTGTGTAGTTCGGTGGCCTATTTGATCTTTATTCCTTGTTTTAATTTTTGATTAATTAATNGTGTTTTTCTGCCGCCCCATAATGTGATGTGTTTCCGTGTCGATGATAGTGACAATATTGGTAATGGCGATTTTGTTTCAACACGGAAACGCAGCAGCAGCGGTTTATGCTTTTTTGCCGGCTTGGGGTTTGACTCGATTTCGGAAAGGTACAAGGTTTTTGCGTCAGAGATGTATTATAATGTCCAGCCGGGTTTTAACTCTAGGAGTGGATAAATCATGGAGGGAGATAAGATACACTACCATCACTGGTCACATCGATGCTGCCGTCCACATTCATGGGGTTATCTATTTCATACCTCACATTACTGAACAAGAATCATCATCAAAGATAGTTGCGATGGATGTTGCGAGAGAGAAGGTTATCGGGTTCATACCGTTTCCATATGCATATCATCAGTCCCGGCAACGGGGGTGGGGGTGGGTGCCATGGATAAAGTTGAATGGTCGCCTAGGGTTCATTGATATTATTATTCCTGCAGAGAGAAAGATAGGGGAGAGCAAGATAGAGATATGGACGTTGGGGATCAGATCAATGGAGGAGTGGGAGAAGAAGCAGACGGTCCTTCTTCCATTGGAGGAGAGTGAGCTGATTAGACGAGCTACTTCCATGAGGTTTACTTTCAATAGTATTGGGGAGATTGTAATGTTGCTCTTAAGTAACACCATAGTGTCTCCTTTGATTTTAATTTATTCATTTCGAAGAGATGTTTGGAGAAGGATTGAGATATGTGGAGTTTCTGAGTACTCATCATATCTCTCTGCTGTGCGTGTGGATGATGAAATTGCAGTATCTTTTTTAGAATGAATAATTTTGATTTTCTTTATCAGATCTTTGGCTGGTAGAAGAGTGATGCATATATGGAGTTAAGCTAGCAGCTTGGGAATGAATTAGAAGATGGAGTTAATCTCCTTCCATATATGATTATTTAGTTTATTTTGATAATTTGAAGGTTAAATGCCATTTATTATTACTAGTGTTGTGCCAGTGCGTCTATAAATTTAAATATAGCTTATAAAGATATCTCAAAAGTCATTCCCAAATCTTTTTTTCTTATTCTTCTTCTTTAACAATACTAAGTTGTACTATATATACTAAGGGTGCGTTTGGTTGACAGGTTTAGTTATTAGGAATGTGTATCAAAGTCATTGTTATTGTTTGGTTGACAGGTTTTAGAACGCTACTATGGGTTTTGATTACTCGCAAAACTCATTCCCTAATAAAATTAAATAAGGATTTTATTTTCCTTCCTCATCCGCTTCCCCAACTATTAATAATCATTTTCATCACACCCTACTACCAAACATGTTAAATACTTTCACCAAAACAAATTGCCCTTATCAAGTATTTGATTTGATACCCATTCCGATTTCGATTCTCATGTGCGAACCAAACACACCTAAGTTGTTTGTTCATATTGAACATCACAACATAGAAAGGATATTGTCCAACATGCCTCACCAAAGTCTAAACATTATTATTAATATAAACATAAAAAATTATAAACTTTTATAAATATAAAACTAAAAAATTAGATGGAATAATAATAATTACATAAATTCTTAATTGGTTATTATTATTAAAAATATAAAATAAAAAAAATAAAATAATAATTACATAATAACCAGCTCTATTACTACTTATCAAGTATTTATTTGACCCCCACAGTGACCTTCTCTAACTACTTTGCAAATCACTACTTATCAAGTATTTATTTGACCCGCACAGTGACCTTCTCTAACTACTTTGCAAATCCCTGCTGTCACTCTACTGGTCATAGTGTGACCAGCAAAGTGACTCTTGGAATCCGTAAGGTTGTAGGTTGTTCTCTTGGAATCCGTAAGGTTGTAGGTTACGTGTTCCCTAGTCACGATGCTAGTCCAATGTGGTGACGATTTCTTGCGCGATTCTTGTAAGTATAAATAGCATTAGGCATTATTTTAAGTTTATCTTTGAATTTTCTAAGTATTCTTTTAGGTTTTCTCTATACAAACCACTATAGAACATCTATCTATTGTAAATCCATTAGTTCTTGGAAGATTTGGAGAAGATTTATCACTTGTAATTGCAATTCTTTTACAATTTCATATTCAAACATTACAAATTCATTCAAATAAGAGTTTCAATTTCTTCTTCTTGCAATTCTCAAATTTCTTTTGTATTTCAATTCATTGCTTATTATTCCAATTGTTTTAGTTTACAATTCCATTATGAGAGTTAAATCCTTAAGGGATTTAAATTGAATTGCCTTGTACGAATGTTTACATGAATTGATCGAATTGTTTAATCTAGGTTTTTCATTGCTTTTAGACTGAAATGTGATTGTGAATTGGGGAATTGTTTTGACTCTTGTTTGGTTAGGGCCCAAATTTGCAAGAGATGTATGGATTGGTGTTTCACCTATGAGAATATGGATTCACCATGGCCAAACCTTCCACATTTCTAACTTGCCCTTGAGAAATGAGAGTTGGAAGGAATTACGCACTCAAGGTGTTTAATCAAGTGCCTCACCGAGTCTATTTGCTATGAGAATGGAATTAGTACTTTGGTGATAGTTTAATGTCCACGAGAGTGGCATTGGTAGTGACTTTACTCCCTCACTTTCATTATTGAGCATTGTTTAGCCTAGAACCTTAGAACATTATAGAAGCATTTGTACATTGCTATTTGATTTAAATCCTCTTCTTCACCATTATATTGTTTATTACATACTCAACTATTTGCATTATAATTATCTCTATGCAAACTACTAAATCGTTTTGGTTAGTTTTCAAACACTTGATTAACTCATGTTTAATCGCTTGCTACTCAAGTCCCTCCTAGCCATTTCCATAGGACGACACTCATTAATTTAAACACTAAAAATGCAACCCCAACTCATTTATTCAACCTAATAACCAGCTCTATTACTAAGCCCATTTATTTAACCTTCAAAATCAAAGTCATTATTCATATTAACAAAATTTAGCCAAAAAAGAAAAAACAAAACAAAACAAAACCCAACCCAAAGATTATATGTATTGTTGTTATGTTGTGATACTAAACATTATTAGTCGTATTAAATTTCCAGTATAAATATGATATGTAAACCTCTATGTTATTAGTGTGTGTATATATATATATATATGATCAAATGAGTCCACCCCTATCCATGAGTCCGTGTGGACAAATTCGGGCCATTGAATACATTATCAAATGAGTCCACCCCTATCCATGAGTCCGCGTGGACAAATCTTGGTGAAGGGTGTAGTTTTCGCGGTGGATGGAAAGTAATAGGTGGTAAAACAGAAAGATTTTCGAGTATCGTTCTCAAAGGATGGCAAGGAGGGAATTCAAGCGGTAAGGGGATTAAGCACAAGAGTGTTTAGTGTTTGAAAGCTAACCCAAACATAGGTAAGAAAGGTGCATGAGACATCATGAAAATAAGGAACAAACAAAGGAAACAAGCAATGGGAAAGGAGGATTTGGACCTTGCAACTCATATAGGTATCCTTGATTTCCTAAGACACTAGGCTAGCAACACTTAGATAATGAAAATGAGGCAAGACAACTATGCCAACGCCACTCTCGTGGTCATTGGCCTATCATCTAGTCCATAGTCCCATTCTCATGGCAACTAGGCTAGGTGAGGCAAATTATCGAACACATGGTGTGCTATTTGCCTTCCAATCCCCCTTTTCTCAAATGTGGGAAGGAAACGTGCTATGCTAGGCTAAGGAGTATCCCTACTCTCGTAGGTGAGACTCCCTCTCCAAACACCACTCATATAGGTTGATCACCCCTACACAAGAGTCAAAGAAGATCACCATTCACACAATCAAACTCATAGTCAAAGCAATTGCAAAACCTAATTAATCAATTCAAAGCTCAAGAATATCCATACAACATTGCTCAATCCAAATCCACAAAGATCTATCTAATCATACTTGGCATTGAAATAGCAAAATGCAAAAGTAATGACAAGAAATTAAAAGGAAGACTTAGCTAGGAATTGAAGGAAGAATTTGAGCTTGAACTTGAAATTGAATGTAGATCTCAATCTTGCAACAATGGAATTCTTCTCTAATTCTAATCTAAACCTAAGAATTGCAATGTGGAGTGAATTGGGAGAGATTTCTCTAGGCTAATCCTAGAGAGAGAAAGTCTAAAATGATCTAAAACTGAAATGTCCAAGATCCCCCTTTAAAGTGGCTCAATTCCCCTTTTAAATCTCGCCCAACCGCCAATTTTCCGTGATGGACGCACGGGTGGAAGCGCGTCCACGGGCGCGTCCACTGTGTTTCTGCTGTACAGACTTCAACTTCAGAGAGCTGTTTGGTGGACGCATGCTGGACGCGCGCGTCCACTGCGCGTCCACAGCAGACTGTTGTTCTGCTGTGCAAGAATCAGAGAGCAAAAAGTTGGACGCAAGGGTGGACACCTGGTGGACGCGCATCCACTGGGGCGTCCACTGGGCGTCCACAAGGCGTCCAGGTGTATTTCGCACTCCAACTTCTACTCGTGAATCCTTCTTCGAAATCTAGCCATTGTATGCCTTTAAACACTTCTTTTTACCTACAAAACAATCGGTAAAGTGTGGAACGGGTACTAAGACAATTCAAAGCATTCTAACGCAATTTAATACTAAAACATTCATAAAAGCCTTAACTTGTATACTAAACGATCCACGAATAACCTTATAAAAGTGGTATATTTTGCACTTATCACTTGGTCATTTGATATAATCTCAATTGTGCATATTTTTCTAATTGATTTGGATCAACTTTTGAGCTTAAGTGTGTTAATTTGCCATCTTCAATGCATATTTCCTTGCTTTCTCATGTAGATATGGTTTCATTCTTGAATTGAGTGTTTTTATGGTGTTTGTTAGTGTTTTGAAATCATTTTAGATCAAATCCAAAAGCAATGGAACATTTGAAGGCATACTTGGAGTAAAAATATGGATGAAGAATGCTGACTTTGGGAGCTTGACACGTCCAGAATCTGCTCCGTCGCCACGAGAAATTCTAGTGCGCGGCCAATTTTGAAGATCCAATTCTCGACGCATCGAGCCCCAAGCTCAACGGGTCGAGAATGCCGTGCTGTCCAGAATCTCAGATTGTATTGAATACCATATCTTGTACATGAATTATTGCATGTTAATTATTACCTGAGAGTTAAAACACCATCAATCGAAAAAGTTGTTTTCTTGTAAAAAGGTCACATGCCAAGTATACACGTGCATTGTGCACCCAATGATTAAGGTAGTTGGGCGCAACTGAGATGGTCCACCATGCATTGTGGATCATGATCATGGCTGATACTGCAGTTGTGTTGAACGGATAGTGCAGTTGTGTTAAAAAGATACTGCAGTTGTGTTGAAAAGAAACTGCAGTTGCGGGAAACAGAGACCGTTCATCCGTTCAACACAACTGCAGTATCCCTTCAACACAACTGCAGTATCCGTTCAACACAACTGCAGTTCCAGACGGATGACACGGTCTCTGTTCCGCGCAACTGCAGTTCCCTTTCAATACAACTTCAGTATCCGTTCAACACAACTACAGTATCAGTTCAACACAACTGTTGTATCAGCCATGATCTATGGTCCACAATGCATTGTGGACCATGGTCCACGGTATAACGACTGGTAGTTGGGTGCTAAAATAAACATTTATTATTGGCAACGTAACAGTACAGTACACATACAAGATGGTCATCAGGCCACTTTGACATAAAACCGTACCAAAGCTAAAGCATTATTAGTAGAAGACCAGCTTAAGATTTCGATAATAGCTTGTTAGCAGAAGATGAGATTACGTCAATGGCGCAACCAAGAGGCCAAGCTGCTTCAACCATGTAGTTTTTGTACTCAACTTTCTTCATCAACGTAATCTCCTTGTAAGGGTGTAGGCCTGCATATTTCAACAAGTATTTAACTTTTTAATTTTAAATAAAGATTCATAATTAATAATGAAATTATCAATTCTTAATACGTATATATATAGTACTTGTTAAGAACGAGCTGAGATAATAATCATGGACTTACCAAGTCCATCCACGAGCAATGTATATTGGTACACCAAATCCATGCATAAGTATGGATAATCTTCTTCCTCTGCATTAGGAAATGTAGACTTCACATCTTCAAATTTAGTTTCACAAGCTAACTTTGCTGCAACTAGGTATGATCTTGGCTTAACTATTTTAGATGCCTTTTCTTCGTCAATAATACCCACCTACAACACGATTTTAAAGAAATATATTAGTTGTTAGAAAATTCATATAACATTCAGATGATCGAGTTTTAGGATGTTGCATCGGCAGAGGCTGGTGAAGGGCAAAATCTAACACCACGTTGCTAGAAGGATTAATTGTTGGGTGAAGGCCTGAAGAGGCAAATCTGTCAACACCCTACCTCAATAAAATTACATCTGACCTAGTGTAAACCCTTGATCCTAACATAGGATATACCCTAGTACATATATCTTATTTAATTAAAGTATTGAAAGTAGGGGTGTAAATGAGCCGAGCGGCTCGCCAGCTGCTCACGAGCCGCTCGGTCAAAGCTCGGCTCGAGCTCGGTCAAATTCGAGTTCGAGTCAAGCTCGAGCGGCTCATTTAATAATCGAGCCGAGCTCGAGCTCTAATGTCTTAGGCTTGTGGCTCGACGAGACGCTCACGAGCGATAATATATATATATATNTACTAAGGGTGCGTTTGGTTGACAGGTTTAGTTATTAGGAATGTGTATCAAAGTCATTGTTATTGTTTGGTTGACAGGTTTTAGAACGCTACTATGGGTTTTGATTACTCGCAAAACTCATTCCCTAATAAAATTACATCTGAGGCAATGGTAAACTCTTGATCCTAACATAGGATATACCCAGTACATATATCTTATTTAATTAAAGTATTGAAAGTATCAATTAATACCATTCCAAAGATACTTACATCAACGGCTATATCATAGAAATATGAGGAAATGTAGACATTCTCCATTCCAGCCCCTCCTCCACCACTCCACACCCCATTGAATGTGCAATTCTGATACTTACAAGGTGCCCTGAAATCAACCACTTTTCTGGCTAATTTCCTGCAATTCTTCAAGCTTGCACCATTTGGTGGAGCTGTAACTTTGTACGACACATCATTGTATGTGTAGTAATCTACACAAAATAAAATTTGTTGCATTGGCATTAGTTTCCTTCTTTTGCCTTTTTTAATTTGTTTACATGTATAGTGGGTGTTAGTAAATTTTGATGGGGAACTTAACAAGAACTAAAGAGGATCAAATTAGATAACACTTCTAAGGCTTATAATTTGTTCACTTTATTAAATGTTAGGTTTCTTATCAATTCATAATCAATGCAACATGATATCTACCTTAGAACTTTAATTTAAAGGTATAATGAAAATGTAGCTATTGAAGTTCGTTATTTAAACAAATTCAATTCTAAGGATGAAAGTATGGTATATAAATGTTTTGTCTAAATGTGTTTTAATTATTTTGTATGAGTTGAGGCTATTTCATACTCCACAACTCCAAATAATGATTATGCAATGTAACTTTAAAAAACATTTCTTTATAAATATTTTGCCAGGTGCACGTACTTCACAAAAAGATGATAACAATCAATTTGGAGAGCTTACCATCGTAACCTTCTAAAACACAAGGGCTGGTAGAGTTCCCTGAAGCCTTGAACATCTCAGCTCGGCCGGCTAATTGTCCGTAGTTCAAATAACTATACACAATAATTTAAAAACAATAATGTAATTAAGGAAACAAGTCTACAAAGGTCGGAAAATTCTAGTGGGTTATAACATTAAAACTGTATTATTTAGAAAAATTATACATATATGTGTGTGTACATGTATAATCTAGGAAAAACAAAATATTTAGCAAAAGTTTAATTTTAGGAACATAAACCTGTGAACATAGAGATAATATTGGGCTCCCAAAAAATATTTTTCTTGAACATAAGGCTCTTCTCCATTATCAGGAATGGGTGCATTTGCAAAAGTGTCCCCTGAGATAGCATATGACACTTGCACTGATCCACCACCAAGGTCAATTGTTGCTATGGTGTTTTGGTACCCTTTGCCAAAATTTCCTAACAAATAATTCATAGCAACCTGCATATATATTGGAATAGAATATTATTTTTACTTTCATTCTACATTCACCTCCCGTTAATATTAAAAATATTTAATTAAATATGTTAAGTGCTGATATACTCAAATTCTTCCCTATAAATTTTTATTTGAATTAAAATTAGAAGAACGTTTTGTTTTGTGACATAATTTAAAAAAAAAAAAAAGATTTGTAGTAAACAATTATATATAATTTTTATTTTTTTGATAAAGTTGAGATACTCTTTATAAAAGAAAATTAGTAAGCTAGCTATCTCACATTTTTAAAAAAATAAAATGTTAAGGGAAATATTAAAATTATAGAAAATATTATGATGTTGACATCTTAAAATTTTCTTAACATTGTTATTACTGATATATATTATTTATTTATTTACCCAAAAGTAAGTGCCTTCTTGAGTTCCTTCAAGAATTGAAACCCATTCTGCCTTGTACTTGAAATTGCTTTCATTCTTGAACATATCTCTCACCTGTAACAACAAATTATGGTAATTATCAAATCGGTTTTTTTTTTTTTAATTGCCATTAGGCCTCGGACTTTTAACTGTAAATATTATTGAAGTAATTTTATCACGATTTTATATAATTTTTTGAAGTTTTCTTTTTGACATCCTTCCTTTAATTTGTATTCACACAAAATATTTACCGCTTGCAGAATTTTATCAGATGCATCTCCCTCTAGCATCCTAAGCCCTGCAGTTGCCTGTGTTACCAACAATTTATATGTTTAGGTACATACATAAAAAAGACAAGATAATTCTTTTAAAATTAAATGTATTCTACGATTTTTTAAAACTGTAAAATTGATATTACTTGAACCTTGACATATAACATTATTGTTCCTTTGTTCATATATTCTTTTTGATATTTATTACTACATATATAATTAAAATTACTAAAAATTAAAGTGTTAAATGAATTTAATTAGTTAACTGACCCCAAGCTCAAGTGGTGTGTCAGGTTGCAACTCAGTTGGCACAACTCCCTTTGCTTCTAGAAGGAGTGGCTCAAGGGACTTGGCAGCTGCTTCTGGATCATCTGCGTATGAACTCAAACCTGGCTTTGTCTTCAAAACGTACAACGTAACGTTAGTTGAATTGAAGGCTACAATAATATTAACATATGTTCTTGTTTGGTAAAATATTAGCTTATCAGTCAATTTTGACTTATTTGATCACTATTAGCTTTTTGATTTGGTTAAAATATCAATATAAGTGTTTGGGAAAGTTAATCACATTTTTGTAACTCCAAAATGTTAAAATTTAAAAAGTTGTTCAAAACAACTTTT
>CM008335.1:24000239-24011799 GCA_002525835.2 Ipomoea batatas
TGTCCACACTTTAATATTATTTATAACATATTGCAATTTTTCATTGCAAATTAGTAATTTTCTAGTAGTAAATGAACTTTGTTGCAACGTAACGAAACTTATTCCGTTGCAAATATACGTTGCAACTAATCCGATCCATTGCAATGTTATATTTGCAATGGAATTTTTTCCCGTTGCAAAGTCTGTTGTAAATTAAATAATTTTTTAAAAACTATTAACCATTCTAACATTTGTTGCAATTGAGTTTCTCACCAAATTTTGGTGTACATTTTTATTATTTGTGCCACGTTTGGAACAAACTTTTTTCCCATTGCAACTTTGCAATAGAATGCAAATCCGTTGCAATTCTATTACAACTATGCAAATATGCAATGGAATACATTCCGAATTCCGTTGTAGATCATAATTTTTGTACTAGTGCATTCATGGTTGAAAAAATCGCTAGGCGCGTCTAGGATGCCTAGCCGGGAATTAATCGGCGCTTAGGCGTCCGTGTATTTTTTTTTTATTATTTTTTTAAAAAAATTTGTTTAAGTATTTTTAATTTTTTAAAGACTAATAATTATAAATTATATAATACTTTAATAGTTAATACTAAAATATTAATTATTAACCTAAAAATATCTAAAAGTTTGTACAATTTAGGATTATTTCGCTCAAAACGATGTTGTTTTGAGTGAAATAACCCATTAAAAAAAAAAAAGGACAATAGTTAATCGACCGACTAGAAGGTCAGTCAGTGCCTAGTCGGTCTAGTCGACGCCTAGGTGGTCAGCGCCTATGCGGCCTAGGCGGTGCTTTGGCGGCCTAGGCGGTTGCCTAGCCGGCCAGCCGCCTAGACCACCATTTAATATGATACGCTAGGCGGTCGACCAACGTTTAGCGCTTAGGCGGGGATTAATCCACGCCTATGCGGGATTTTTGCAACACTGAGTGCATTGGAGTGACAAAAACCTTAGCCCCAATGACAAAATGACTATTGGGTCTAGTGGTTAACTGCGCATGCATTTTGAGCCTCTAATTTGGTGAGTGAAAAAAACGTTTTCCCGATCTAATTTAAGGTTATACAATGCTGAATGGAGTTCAATACGAAACTGAAGGGCTTTATACCCTCTCACATACATCTTCTTACTGCCAAAGACAAACTAAGAAGACTCTTAAAAGTGTGATTCTGAATTTTGTAATCTATCAAGCTACGTTGTAAAAAGATATTTATTTTTCTTTTGGTTATGGTGTCCATGAGAACAAAGATTCATAAGAATGAAATTAAATAAAATTTGAACATAGGGCCAGGAAATTGTAACATGCAAAATACTTTTAACAAGTTGCTGACTTCTCACAAGCTTTATTCGTAACAAGTTCACATTGCATGCATGCATGCCAAATTACATAACATAATAAGAAGACGGTGGTAATTAACATTTATTGTCAACACAGGGTAGAATACAACATTTATAATTAAATTAAAGCATCATATATAATTAAGAAGGGTTAATTTAATTAATATTGTGATAATAGCTTATCAGCTGAAGAAGAGATCACATCAATAGCACAGCCTAGAGGCCAAGCTGCTTCAACCAAGTTTCAGCACTGTAATCTCCTTGTAGGGATTTAGGCCTGTATTATTATGACAAGAAACATGTTATACTTAAAAATTTAAACTATACGATTGATCAAATACAATGAATCAAATCGATATTTGAATTAAATTAAACACACCATTAATTAGCTTAAGAGGGTTGGAAAATTGTTTGGATTAAGTTGAACTTACCAAATCCATCCACAAGCAACGTGTATTCGTATACCACATCTATGCATAAGTATGGAATATTTTCCTTCTTTGCGTTAGGAAAGGTAGACTCTATATCTTCAAATTTAGTTTCACAAACTACCTTTGCTGCCTTCAGGTATGCTATTGGCTTCACTTTTTCAGATGACTTTTTTGGGTCAATAATACCAACCTAAAAGTCGCAACAATTTTAATTTATTAGTTCTTGCATATATACGTTGTAATAGAGTTTATTATCAAAATGGTCTATCGACTATTGTGAAATTACCAATTATTACCAATTTGATCCTAACAATTTTTCGTTGGTATTAAATATAAAGTGTTTGTTACCCCAATAGCTGTAGTATGGAAAAATGATGAAGCATACAAATTCTCCATTCCAGCTCCTCCACCACCATTCCATACTCCATTGAATGTGCAATTGTGATAGTAACAAGGTGCTTTTGTTTTAAGTGCCCTTATTGCTAATTTCCTGCAATCCTTCAAGCTCGTACCACTCGCTGGAGCTCTTGCTTTGTACGATACACCATTATATGTGAAATAATCTACATAAAATATATACATTGCAATTAGATCAAGAAAAATGCTAAGGCTACTTTGACCCCTCGTCATAGACATAATTTTTTTGGGTAACGAGGGAAGCTCGTAGCCAGTATCAAAGAGTGTGCACTAAATAAATCCCGTCTTGTGACCCTAGTCGACAAAGGATAGGTAAACCATCCTCAATTCTTCATAGTTGACCAGTTCAAACCAAGAGGTAGGCCAGACTGGGATTCAAACTAGTGACCTTATATTATGGTTAGAAGTTTGTGTCATCCTTAGCCATCTTGGCTAAGTTACCTCCAACTTAGGCATATTTTGATTTTATTTGAAGCCAGAAAAAGAAGAGAAAATTATCAACATCATTTTTCTAGATTAATGCACACTAGGAGTAAAGAAAAAAAAAGTAGTATATATATAATATTACTCGTCTTTATTCTTTATGCATAGTGTGATAGCTTCTCAAAAAACATGATATCAATTAATGTAGAGAACTTACCGTCATAACCTTCTAACACACAAGGGTTGCTAGAATTTTTTGACATCTTGAAAATCTCAGCTCGACCAGCTAATTGCCCATAGTTCAAATAACTATGAAATTTAAAATTTTGTTAATAATGCTGTACATAATCAAGCATAGATGGAAACTTTGAAAGCAGTATTATTACAACATATTGATGAATGAAAATGTGTTTAGAAAAATTAGTACAAGTGTAAAGTGTTCTATAAAACATTGAAAATAATATTTCAGCTAAAGTTTAAGGATGGGGAGATAAACCTGTGTACATAAAGATAGTATTCTACTCCCAAAAGATTTTTTTGTAGGACATATGGTTCTCCATTATCAGGTATGGGCGCATTTGCAAAAGTGTCCCTTGAAATAGCATATGTGACTTGGACTGATCCACCACCAAGATCAATTGTTGCTATGGTTTTTGGGTAATCTTTACCCAAATTCCCTACCAAATAATTCATGGCAGCCTACATATATATTCCATTCAAATAATGTTTTAATTAGACAACAATGATAATAATTATAAAGTTCCCACAATCCTAATTTTTGTCTGAATTTAAAATAAGAGATCAATATTTTCCATAAACTAACTCACATCATGTAAGAATTAATGCAGGAGAATGTAATTCTCATAAATGTTACAAAAATGAACTACAAACAAAGTTTAAAAATCTCACATTCTCGGTATATAGTAGTCACCTAACAATTCTTGAACCAAATTACAGAAGGGAATTTGATAATACCATATTCATATTCTCGAATTTTGTGAGATAATCTGAACTAAACGGCCCTAATTAAGAGTAATAATATATTCTCTTCCTAATACAAGTGCTCTTTATCTCTTTTAATGTTTTACTATTTGATTATATTAGCTAAATTTTCTTATTTGATTATTAAGTCAATTCCCTTTTTAACTTGCACGTCGTGGGATTTGTCAATTTACAAACAATTAATATAATAAATATAAAAATTTTACAGTGACTTTGTTGTGAGACCGTTTTACGGATTCTTATATGTAAGATGGGTCAGGTCAAGATGTAAATGTAATCCTAGTATTCATGAATAAATTGTTTGTTTCTTATAAGAGAGAGTGCAATATTTTTGAGGAAAAATGTAATACTTTTAAATCAAAATGTAATAAAAGTATTACATTTTTTTCAAAAGTATTACACTTTCCCTTATAAGTAATTATATTTTATTAATATAACATTTTTCGGTATAAGTATTATATTTCCATATTGACCTGACCTGTTTCGCGGCCAAGGATCCTCGAGAATGTTGTACACAAGTTTTTGTCAAAATTTTATTATCACATAGAAGGTGAACATCATAAAAAAATTTAAGAGGGTAAAAATAACATTTTTCAAAATAAAACTATACTATCATATTAAAATTGACAAAAGAGACTTATAACAGGATACAAGTAAATACCCAAAAATAAGAGCCTTCTTGAGTTCCAGTAAGAATGGAAACCCATTCAGCCTTGTATTTGAAATTGCTTTCATTCCTCAACATATCTCTCACCTGTACGACTAAACTAAAATCAATTAATCTAATTATTTCATAAAGACACCACTGTAATTCTGTAAAAAAAAATCATAAATAAAAATACAATATTTACCGCTTGTAAAATTCTATCAGCTGCGCCTCCTTCTAACAATCTAAGGCCCGCAGTTGCCTGTTTGCAAACAAATTCATTAGGTAATGCTAAGTGAATCAAATTTAGGACATTTCAAATGATGTAATTATATGGGGATCAATTGATTCATATGTATATTTTCAATGAACATAAATGAAGTATTATGGTGGTTTTTTAAAGTTACATTATTTTGAATAACATTTGAGATATGTAACATTTTATTTTCTATAAATTTATTTATAGTTATATATGTTAGGATTAGGTGTTTATCATTACACCAAAAACTGTCATCACATTTTCGAGAGGAAGGTGCTAGACTTGTCCTTTACAGACCACCGTCCAATGATGAAGCGCGCGCTTACACTAAAAGTTATACCAAGTAGCGAAGACACAACTTTATTTTTCTTTTATAGACAATCATTACATTTTCGAGAGGTATAGTGCTAGACTTGGACCTTACTGGCCTTCTCCCAACAATCAAATAGACACCAATTGTTGGATATATATAAAATCATATCATTTAAAATATATTGGCCCTGTTTGGTAAACGGTTGTTAGCTGTTAGCTGATTGGGTTAGATGGTATAACTAGTTGATAACATTAGTTGATTGTAGAAAGGTATTTGGTAAATTAGCTGTTAGCAGATAGCTGTTTGGTATAATTTCTTTTATCAAAAATTAATTAAAAAAAAGTGGTTTGAGTAGCTTTTTTTTTTTTAATTTCAGCATTTTGGAGTTACACAAAATTGATTAACCAAACATTTATATTGATTTTTTTAACCAAATCAAATAGCAAAAAGTGATCAAATAAATCAAAATTAATTGATAAGTTAACTATTTTACCAAACTGGGCCATTATTTAGAATCAGTAACATTTTGCACTGACCCCTAGTTCAAGTGGTGTGTCAGGTTGCAACTCAGTTGGTACAACACCTTCTGCTTCTTGTAGGAGTGGCTCAAGGGACTTGGCAGCTGCTTCTGGATCATCTGCGCGTATGAACTCAACCCTGGGCTTGTCTGCAAAACAACCTAACTTTAGGGTATGTTTGGAAAGCAGGAAAATGACTTCTGAAAAATGAGTTATTTTTCAGAAAATGAGTTTATTTCCCATGTTTAGTTGCACTTTGGAAAACTGTCTTGGTGTGTTTGGTTCATTTTTCGAAAAATGAGTAGAAATGTATAATTATATATTGGGTATATTTTTATTATTTTATTTAAAATATAAAAATATAAACTAACATTATTTTTAATTTATATAAAACAAAAAAAAAAACAAGAAAAAAAAAACACCCCTCGTTTCCGGCAGAAACCAAATATGGTTTCCACCGGAAACGATGCGGTCCCACCGGAAACCATAGCTGCTCTGGTTTCCGCCTCTGGTTTCTTAGTGCCTCATTGCTCTGGTTTCTCGCCGGAAACCAGAGGCATTGTGGTTCCCGGCGGAACCATGTTATGGTTTCCGCCGGAAACCCTTGGGCGATGAAGGCGAAAACTGACTTCCGCCCAAATTTGGCGGAAGTCATTTTTCGCCATTTGGGCCTTGTTTTCCCCAGTCACCGGAAATTGATTTCTGTTGGCTGGGTTTTCCAGTTATAGCCAAACACTCAAAGCCCGGAAAATGATTTCCAGAAATCATTTTCCGGGCTTCCAAACACACCCTTAATTGAATTGCAATTTCCTTTAACAAAATAATATAATTGAAACCTTCATTAAATTACAATTCAATTATATTCAATAAAACCTGCTGTAAAAGTTTATTTTACTGAATATGGATCAAAATGGACTGGCAAAATTTCAAAGCCTGGGCCATCTGAGTTCTGACACAGTTTATCTTAATTTCAGAAATACCTCATTAGTTCGGGTGGTTGGGATGCATGTGATGGCAATACTTATTTGGTACCATATCTTTAGACAACGATCTTTTATTTGCCCATATCGAATCATAATGCAATCATTATTCCATGAAACAAGATCTACATATTTGTGTGAATCATAAATGAAAAATACAATTTTTTTTTTTTGCAAGCCGAAAAATACAATTTTAATATATTAGAAATACATTATTTGTATATATAAAGTGCATTATATGAGAGTACATAACTTTTTATATATTATTAAATAATGTACATTCAATATATAAATAATGTATTTTTAATATATTAAAAATATATATTACATTCATGGTCCACACAGCTATGTGGACCATGGTCCACACAATAATTTGTCATCATCATGATACGTACCTATATATTAAGGCAAAAACTTGTGTGAGATCGTCTCACCATGAGACGGGTCGGGTCGGGTCGGGTCAAGAAGCAAATGTAACACCGCACAAATGTCATACTTATATGCTCAAATGTAATACTAATCAAGAATAAAATTTTTGTTACTTATTAGGGTAAATGTAATACTTTTAAGGGAAAATACAATACTTTTACATTTCGATTTAAAAGTATTACATTTTTCCTCAAAAGTATTATATTTGCCCTTATAAGTGAGAGGTACTTGTCAACATTACTTATTATGAAAAATGTATTACTTTTTCTCTTATAAGTAACAAAAATTGTATTTTTAATTAGTGTTATATTTGAGCATATAAGTGTGAGATTTGCACATATAAGTATGACATTTGCATGGTGCTTTGACCCGACCCGACCCGTCTCACGAATAAGGATCCGTGAGACGGTCTCACACAAGTGTGACCCATATATTAATTATTGTATATCGTTCTTTAAATATGTGTTTAATAGTACTTTTGATGTAGTTTCTAAATATATATAAATTTTATATATTAATACTAAACTTAATATTATGAAAAATTGGATTAAAAATAACTTCAGTCAAGCCTCGTTATACGAACCAGACAACCAAAATGGGACGGAGGGAGTATTAAATTGCACGCATTATATTTTTCCATTTTTAGAAGCCAAAAACATGAGGGTTGAAGGAATTTAATAAATAAAGGAAGGAAGGAAAAATGTTACAAAACCAAATGCAATGCCATACCTTGAGGCGAAATTCAATGTCATCCCCGATAGGAAGAAGATCCAAATTTTCGTTAAAATTGAAGACATGAACTCTGGTTCCAGTGCTTCCGGCGTCGAATATAACGGCGTAGTTACCTGTTTCGTGGCTCAGTAGCACTCGCCGGAGATGAGGCCTTGAGAAACAAGCAAGGGGGAACAGGACTAGTATTGCTAATGATATCAAAAGAAGATGACAACTACTGTAGTGTTTCATCTTCTTCATCATCCCTGTCACCTTTCTTCCTCACACTTTTCCTACAACTAATCCAATCATTATTAGAATATACAATTTCTACAATATAGTTATATTTCAATGTACAAAAGATAATGACATTTTATCTTCATATAATAATAATAAAAATAAATAAATCTCAAGATATATACATATATAAATGAAAATGTGTATTTGTGACGATAAATATAACTGATCATTAATAACGATATATAAATTTCGTTACTAATAATAAACAGCTAGTGATATGTTATAGTAACTAAAGGTTATAGTGACCAATATTCATTCAATGAAGATATTGTATTCAACAACTAAAGATTTCGTCACTATAACTTTGTAGTTGCAAACGTAGTTTGAGAAGGGAGGCCAGGAGAGAGGAGGAAGTTTACCTAGTGTAGAGTTATGCTCCTAAAGAAAAGAAAATAGATGTTGAGAAGTTGGAGGAAGGGAGTGCATCTTTTATAACACCACAGAAGATTATAATATTATTATTTATAAAAAAAAATGTCATCACTCAATTATTATTATTAGTAATTCGTAAATTTTACTGTGGACAACGCATCAAAACGACGTCGTTTTGATTAATGAAAACAAACAGCTAAAACGGTCTCTGTTCCGCGCAACTGCAGTTCCGGCCATTTCAACACAAATGCAGTTCCTCTTCAACACAACTGTAGTTCTCTTTCAACACAAATGCAGTTTCCTTTTCGATATAACTGAAGTTTCATTCGACATTATTCACTCAAATATGTGAAATTGTTATTCAGTTTTCTTTCAACACAACTACAATTTCTTTTATAATACAATGCAGTTTCCTTTCAACACAACTACAATATCATTTCGATATAACTGCAGTTTCATTGAACAAGATACACCCAAAAATGTGAAACTGTTATTCAGTATCAGTTCAACACAACTGCAGTTCCTTTTCAATATAACTGCAGTACCCAAAAATGTAAAACTGTTATTCAGTATCAGTTCAACACAACTGTAGTTCTTTTTTGATATAATTGCAGTTTCATTCGATAATATAAAAATAAATGTGAGGCAATATCTTTTGAGATAAACTGTAGTATTAGTTACAGAGCTCCATTACGACTAACGGCCGTCGTTTCTCCCATTTACAGAAACGACGTCATTTTGTGAGATGGGCGATTTATGAGGCCATCTCATGGATTCTCATTTGTGAGACGGGTCAAGGTTTTCATAAGTATTATACTTTTTCTTATAAGTAACTCTTCCGCCATAATATTACATTTTGATTTAAAAGTATTACTTTTTTTTCATGAAAAATATTATAATTAAGTATTACACTTTCTCTCATATATAATACTCAATTAATTTATCTTTAATTAGTATTACATTTTTATGATAAATAACTATTTAACTCCTAGTATTACATTTTGATTTAAAAGTCTTAGATTTTTTCAAACGTATTATATTTTTATTTATAATTAACAAACAATTTATTTTTAATTAGTATTATATTTTTATTTTGACTCGACTCATCTCACGCATGGAGAAGATACATAACCATATATTTTGGGGTAATATTGGTCAATGATGTAATCTGGCCTGTATCCAATCATAGACTTTACACTGGCCTACTTCCGTAATGTTGTATCCAATGATATTATTCTATTATGATAAAACAAATAAGCAAATATTGTGTTTTCAAACTTCGTGTATTTGTTTGAATTTTTTTTTGAGTTTGATGAGGGTATGTAGTTGAACTTTTCTATAAATAGTTCGAAAGGTTATTGTCTATGTTTTCTATAAATTATTTTTAAAAGTAACCAGTTTTAATTATTTTTAATTGACAAGTAGCAAGCATAACAAATAAATTAAATAAAATGAAATATAATTATTATTTCAATACTAATACTATAGTTATTTGATAAATGTTCATTTGTACTACTTTGTGATGTATATTATTTTGGTCAATTTTGGGTACGAATTGCTTTTTTTTTTTTGAGGGAAGGTACGAATTGCTTTAATATTTCTTGAATAGACTAATTGTGTTTTTTTTTTTTTAATTTGTTGTGTAGGAATAAGCAAGGTTGGGAATACAGTAAGATTTAAAGGCAAATACGGCTAAATCTATGACAACTTGGACTCGAATTAGACAAATTGGGGTGAATAGGTCGGATGAGGAGATGTTGCTGCCACGAAGGCTTTCACGCTCATGAATGAAGGCATGAGACACAACTTTAGAAAAGGGGATTATGCTATTACGAAGAGTATTATGCACATGAAGGACCTCGTGAGACCAACTTCAGAACCCAAACACTACAGCTTTAACGTTGACCGTTAGGCACGTGAGGAATTTCACGAGAAGAAACTTCATAGAGGAAGTCAAAGCTGTCACAAGACTTGTCGAGCATGTGAGAGGTAGGGATCCTGACGTCCTAAACTCAAGAGTATAAATAGAGAAAGTTAATTAGTTTTTCATTAAGGGGGTTAGAGATTTTCATTTTCCTCAACTCTTAGAACCCTAGCTACGAAATTTACAGTTTAAACTTTCACTTTGATTTCATTTCACATGGCAATATCTAGTTAGATTCAATTCCTAATTCCATTTCTGAAGCAAATATGAAGAAATTGATGATTCATTTCTTGTCATAAGCGAGTGGAATGACCTTGAGAAATGTGTTTCTTGGTTTCTCCTATTTGATGACACCCAATATTGTTGAGTCACTTGACTCTCATTCTTGTTCTTTGTTTGGTCATGTTACATGAGCCTAGTCTAAACTCATATCTTCCTTAGTTACTACTTGTCATTTGTTCTAAATGTAATTCACTTTAATGATTGTTGCTTTTGTTGGTTTATTAGTATCTTACCTGAAATGATTTCTCTTAGGATTAGACTTCCATATAAGCCTTAGGACTTTGTGATTGAGTGAAACTTAAGCATTCATCTATGGCCAATCCTCAAGAAAACGACATAACTCACCTTAAGATCGAAAAATACTCTTCATTATTATTTTCATTATTAAAATTTTGAATATAATAATAATAATAATAACATCCTGTCATTGAAATGTAGAGCAATTGATGAGGCTAGCAAGTACTAGGAAGGGATTGTTGCATTGTGGCTCAGAGAGTTGAGTCTAGCATCTTGCATATATATAGTGTAAACCCACATCTCTTTTTGAATGTGTGACAAAAGCTACCCATTCCAAACTCAAATTTGTATACACATATATATAATTCATTATTAGCATTTAATAGATCAAATTAAACCTCGCTCTCACTTAGGAGAGTTCGAATACACTTTGTTCCTACCGAAAATCACAAGTAAATCCCACTAAATATTATACTATAAAATGGTAACTTTAAATTTCATTTTAAGCCAAAAATTTTCATACACAATTATTGTATTTTCAAAATTCATGTATTTGTATGAAACTTTTTTGAGTTTAGTGGTG
This sequence comes from Ipomoea batatas, assembly GCA_002525835.2. Lineage (NCBI taxonomy): Eukaryota > Viridiplantae > Streptophyta > Magnoliopsida > Solanales > Convolvulaceae > Ipomoea > Ipomoea batatas. The sequence goes on from CM008335.1 coordinate 24,011,407, forward strand.
CAGTTAACTATTTTATAAATAGTTTAAACGATTTTTTGGACTATTTTTTCCTATACTTAAAAAAATGAATTTAAGAGTTTTTTATTGACAAACAGAAAAAATATTTATAATAAGGAGTCATAATGTTTATTTATTTTTTTTTTCTTCTAGTTAAATTTGAATACAAGTGTGAGTAAAAGTTGGAAGTATGTTTTTTGGAGTCCATTAAGTATTTTGCATTTTTTTAATCCTATTTTGATATGATTTCAATCAATCAATCAAAATGAGTGCCGAACGCTGTTTGCTTTTCATAATAATTGTAATAAAAACTGTTTGCTTTATTAAAAAAAAAAAAAAAAAGCAATTACATTAAATTATTACCTGTTTTTGCAAGAAAAATTGAATTATTACTAA
>CM008335.1:24062572-24075155 GCA_002525835.2 Ipomoea batatas
GCATAAAACTTTGTCTTCATCACGTGAGGTATTGGACCTAAACATCCTAAGTCCAGTACACACGAGAGGTCGAAAAGATTTGCAAAATCTTATACAAGTCTATTCACCCCCCCCTCTAGACTTGTACCCCATCCCCTTGGGACCAACAAATTGCAGTGTATTATAAAAGAAACTGTAGTTGTGTTGAAAGGAAACTGAATAAGAGGTTCACATATTTGAATTTATAATATCGAAATGAAACTACAGTTATATCGCAAGGGATTAAGCCTAAATTTTTTTCCTTCTTTTTATCTTAATTTTTTTTGTTTTTGTTGCTAAATCCCATCTCTTTACATTTTTCCCCAAACTATGTTACTAATAATATCATCATTAGTATTCTAATTTTGGACCTTCTCAACTTTGACGTGGCTCGAAATGGTGTGCTTTCAAGATCAACGACGTGATCGGCAATAGAACATGTTGATATCAAGTAAGAAAAGCGACCACAAGGTCATGTTAGTAATTAATCAACCCCTAGTACCGCATTCACCGCCAAAGCTCATAGTGTCATATCCTTTATTTCTTGAACTATCAAAGCAAATTAATCTTGGAATTTAATACAAGAAAATTTCCTTTCATTTCCACTGAATATGGAAACGAACCATACCAATAACAAATGAACCATATCCTTGAAGGATTCAAGTGACATTCGAACATGAGAAATTACGAGCAGATTCATGACTTCACTTCACCTTAATGTTTAACCATTAAAACTCAAATTCAAACTTTGACGTCTTCAAGGAAGTTTTAACCCTATAAATTTGCTTTCCAACGACACTCATATCACTTAAATTGAACCAACGTAGGTCGAAATATGACCAAAATACTAAACAGTGGTCAATTGATGCGGGAATGCATGCTTTGACAATTCTCTTCCAGACTTCTCCTCTTCTTTTCCATGCCACTAATTAATGCATCACCATGATATGCAATGCGAACAGAACTTCCTTTCTTTTTTTTTTTTGTTATGACTAAATTTAGACAATAAAATTTCTAAGTTGTTTACATACTCCATGAAGGAGATCAAGTCAAACGTAGTTCAAATAACTTAGTTAATGTTGTACACAGTTTAAACTCTTGAACGCCAGGAGCTTACTGTACACAGTTTAAGCTCATGCGGGTTAGGAGTGTCTATGACCTGGGCCCACCCATAGACAAGTGAGATATTTAACAGTTTAACCACGTGCAACATTTTTGGTGGATTTCTTCTCATTCATCAAAGTATCACAGCCATGTGATCACCCTCCAACTCTTGGGTGCCTCCACATCTTTACCATTTTGATATGTTGCATAACTTGATTCCATACTTTCTTCATTATCTTCTTGCATAGAAGTGTGCACAATAATCTTTGGCCGGACCGTTAACACTTCGCCACACAAAACATTAGCCGGACCTTTAACACTTCCCCACACAAAACATTGACATCGGCTTCTCGTCTCATACGAGAAGGGACTGCACTCTTAATTTCCTTTGATGGTTCTACGCCAAGAGGGGACTTGGTATGCTTCTTAATGATAGGGATAGGTCCAAGTCTCTCATGCACATGCTTCTTCTTGACTTCCTTAGGACTTGCCCCCAACCTGTTAAAGACTGATTGTCGTGACTCCACCTTACCAATCCTGTCAAAAACAAATTGCTTCTTATCTTGACTTTGCTCCTCAATAGTGATGCAGTTACTTGTAGCTCGATTTATGAATATCTTCACGGGTTTTGGCGGAACATACCCCAACCCCTTACGTGTATGAACTTCCTGCTGTTTAGAAATTCCTTTGCCACCAGCTTCCGGGATAAGCCTTCCCAACCTTTGTGGCTCTTTAGGATCGTAACCAAACTTGGCTAGGAGTTTATAAGCATTTGGATCAAAGCCTTCAGTGCGCTGTGTGGGCAGTACTTCATTTGTCTTATCGCTGCTTCTATCCTCAAGCGACTCTTCCGCGTGAGCTCTAAGCGTGTCAATCCTTGTAAGAGGAAAGACAAGTTCCTTGCTTGGTTGATGCTGCTCAACAACTTGTTTTCCCTTCCATTTTAGGTCAAGCAACGCATTGACTTCACTTTCGTCAATATCTTCTATGACAACTTGCTTCTTCATATAGAACTTTGCATCAGCAAAGTAAGACTCAGCTTCAGTGAATGGACTCTCATCACCAACCACCTTCTCCACTATGCCATTTTTCTCATACATCAAACATTGATGCCACGAAGATGGAATCACCCCATTCTCGTGTATCCATGGTCATCCCAGTAGCAGGTTATAAGACGGTCTTGCATCTATAACGTAACATAATGTTCTTGAACTTAGCTTTCCAACTGTCAAATCAACTCTAGTGACAGCCAATGCTCTTTTCCCCTTGATTAAATCCTTGAATCATCAGGTGACTTTGGGCAAGATCATCTATAGAGAACCCAAGATCTTTCAAAGCTCAAAGTGACAAGATGTTGACGGCCGGCCTTGATCAATTAGAATCCTTTTAAGTTTCTTCTCACATGCATAGCCCTCAACGAACAATGGGCGATTATGAGGTATACCACCAAGTATCAAATCTTCATCGCTGAATGTAATCTTAGCAGAATAAGAAGTAGCCTTATACATTTGAATTTTTTCGCCTTCGTCTTCTACATGGGATGAGCATTCTCCTACTTCAACTGGCGCATCATTGGTGTTCAAACATGAACTAGATATGCATACATTTTTCAAATAAAACCTCTTTGGCATGTATTGAGCAAGTGTCATAGGGATTCGCGGTTTGTTAACATCCTTCTTCATGTTTAGCTTGTAGATAGGGCCTTTTGATGGACCCTTCTGAATCCATTTCCTTGCTACTTGCCTTGGCAATCTCACAGGGTTGACCACCTTCTTATGTGTAATAGTCACCCAGTCACCCCTAGAGGTATCATCAACTTGTTGCAACTGTGGCTGAGCAGCATGCTTAACGACGAACGGGAGTGGACGATTTTGTTCTCCTCCTCTCCTTCTTCCAAAATCTTCCTCGAGAAGTGGAGCAAACCTTCCAAGCGATACTGTAATTTGATTTGTACTTGCAGTAGCATTAGCAAGTTCTATCTTCCCATTTCGAGCTAACGCCATGACTCTATCGTTGAAAAAAAAAGCACTTTTCAATAGGATGACTAATGACGCGGTGATACTTGCAGTAATTAGGGTGTTCAATTCTAGAAGCTTCCTCGGGGCGCTTCATTTCTGGTAGCTCAATCAGCTTTAACTTAAGCAGTTCATCAAACATAAGGGAGACATCTGACTCTAGTAATGGGTATTGCTTCTCTTGTCTTTCCTCTATAGTCATCATCCTATTTCCACTTGGCGGACCATAAAATGGTCTTGGCTTGAGAGGTTCAGCTACCTTAGTAAAAACTTTGATAGCTCAAGCCTTTGCATTCATTGCTTCTCCTTTCTCTTGCTTTGGAAAGGGTCTGCCTCTTTCTTAAAATCTTGTTTTCCACTATCTTTCGAAGAGCCTGGTATGTTGAACGCACTCAACCCACCTCCGGCCGCGATATTCAGTTCCATGTCATGTGCTCGGCTAGATAGTTCCACGAATGTCTTAGGCTTAATCTCTTGCAAGATGTAAGAGAGCTTAAAGCGCATTCCTTGAATGCACATGTCAATAGCAGCATGTTGTGATATCCTTTCTTGACAATTTAAGTATAAGCTTCTCCATCTTTCAATGTATTCAACGGAAAGCTCGCATTTCCACTGGTGGGTAGTGGTGAGTTCCACGAAGCTGACAGTTCTAAAAGTGTTGTAGAAACGATCCAGGAATTCACGCTCCATGTCGTGCCAGCTATCAATGCATCCCGGCTCAAGATCAGTATACCAATCAAAAGTTGTTCCCTTCAATGAGCGAATAAATTGTTTAACTAGGTAATCACCATACGTCCCAGCCTCGTTGCAAGTTTCCACGAAATGGGCAATGTGTTGCATAGGATTTCCCTTCCCATCAATCTGTTGGAATTTAGGCGGATGATACCCAAGCGGCATCCTTAGCTCCTCGATCCTTTGAGTGTATGGCTTGGCGTATGTATAAGAACGTTGTCCCACCTCAAGCTTCCCTTTGATGGTGCCCATGATGTAGTCATTCAGTTGCTCGACGGGTATCATGCCCCTAGAGACTGGAATACTCTTTTCAGCAGGTGGGCGAGATACAGTTTCTTCTATCCCTACAGCAGGCCTACTATCATGCATTGGTGATTCTTCATCAACTTCATCTTCTTGAGTTTGGGATTGTTTCCCAGAAGCTCGACTTGTTTCTCCATTTCTGCCGCCTTCAACCTCTTCACTGAGATCATTGAGCTTTCTTTCTTGACTATGAAGAAGCACACTCATTGCCTCGAGAGTTTTGGTGATATTTGCTAGTTGTTCCTCCGTCAAAGCTGCGTTTGTTGTCATAGCAGGCATGACGGTGTAGACATGAGTCCCTTCCGTTGATGGTTTCCATATAGGAGATGAGCTTCCACTACTAGTAGTTCCTTTTGAGGGAATAGGGGAAGGACTTTCGCTTCGAGTAGCTTCATTTTAGAGAATATGACTCTTGCTACCAACGGTCTCTGTTGTTGAGGATGAACCCCTATCATATGTAGTTTTCTTTGAGCCGATGGAGGCGCCTCCAAGCCTTCGGACGACGTTGTGAGCAATGCTTTGGGTCTCATCCAACTCCACCCCTAGGTCTCTCGCTTGACTCCGAGTCAGTGCACCTTGCACCTCGCGCGTGTCGGAGCTGGCCACAGAATATGCCTTAGAGCCGATAGCTTGAGCGTAAGTCTTTTTAGAGAAGGGATTTCTTGATACCATTTGGATAATTGTGAAGAGATGAAAGGTAGAGAGGTCCCACCAGGCGTGCCAAAATCTGTGAACAAGAAAAGTGAACAAAGAATATATTTGAATTTCAAATGTTGCGCGGGTACAAGATCTCTATCAAGAAAATCCTCTGATTCATCACTTGCTATACTTGACTTGAAACTTTGACTGAAGGGCCTCCGAAATGCGGCTTTGTTCTTCAAAGAAGGGCTTTGTTGCTTGATCTTTGTTGAAGGGCGTCCAGACTCAAATTGGCTTGATCTTTAGTCCACTTGAATATTTGATCTTCAATCAACTTTAGCTTGTTTGATTATCAATCTACTTAGCTTGATTTCTTGGATATTTGATCTTCAATCTTCTTTTGCTTGCTTGATAGTCAATCCACTTAGCTTGATTTGATTTCTTCAATGCCGCTTAGCTTTGCTTGATTTCTTCAATCCCGCTTAGCTTGGCTTGATTTCTTCAATCTCGTTTAGCTTGGTTTGATTTCTTCAATCCAGAGCTTCTCCAGGTGTCTTCAATTCTTCAAGTGTGTTTTGGGATGTGAAATGAGGGCTCTATTTATAGTGGAGTGTGTAACCACTATCCCTCAACAAACTCCATAATTATTTAATTAATTAAATTAACTAATTATCTAAAGAAATGAACCTTGCCAACATTAAGTCTAGGTTCAAAATCCTATCATTTAATTCAAATTCAAATTAAATTATAATTATTAAATTCAAATATAATAAAATTATATTTAAATTATAATTATAATTATAATTAAATTCAAATATGAATTGAGTCTTGATCAATTAATTAATTTAATAATTCAAGATCAAATTTAATTAGACCAATCAAATTAATTTAATTGTTACGACCCACTTAATTAAATAGGACCAATAATCAAACCTCAAAATTAAGTTTAATAATAATTTTGTCGGTCTATTTTTCGGGTTCAAATTTCTGGTGTCTACAGTATTGAAATGTAAATGCAGTTGTGTTGAAATGTAACTGCAATGTATATAAACTGAAAGTCAATGAGGCGGAACGGATGTCGTTTCAATGTCTGTTTTCATTAATCAAAATGACGTTGTTTTGATGAATTGTGGACCGCGGTCCATAGTAAAATTTGCGAACTTGGTATGTAGCACGTCCCTTGCATAAGTTGTTTGAAAGATATCGCAATCCTAGCTGTTGTCAAAAATGATTTGCCATAATTGACAATAAATTACCATTAAACAATTTGAAAATTATAGAGTGAAGAGGAAAAAGGAAATGAATTTATATTTACATTTATATATGCACAATATTAGTTGTACATGACTATTTAACTTCAATTTTTGCTTTTACAAAATTTGGACGAAACTACTACAATTTACAATTTTTTTTGAATGTGTCCCAAATCGTATCAATGCATTAACCTAAACACCCTCAAGCCACTACATACCTAAATGTTAATGTAAGAGACTATCTTAATCTCCTGCAGGATCCCACTACAGCTCCGTGGAGCTCCGTGGTGGCTAGGCCAAAGTAAGGTACGGTAAAGTGAATATAATGCTATCTGTTCTACCGTGTCGGTGGGAGAATGGATCCTCCTACAGTCCTGTGGTGGCCAAGTCAAGGTAGGGTAGAGTATGGTAGGGTGAATATAATATTACCGGTCCTTTCTATTGTGTCAATGGGAGAGTCGATCGATCCCCTTACAACCTCATGGTGGCTAGATCAAGGTAAGATAAGGTATGATAGGGTGAATATAATGCTATTGGCCCCTTTCTATTGTGTCGATGGGAGAGTGGACCTCCCTACAGCGCCGTGGTGGCTAGGCCAAAGTATGGTATGGTATGGTAGAGGGGATATAATGCTATTGGCGCTTTCTACCGTGTCGGTGGGAGAGTGGATCCTCCTACAGCCCCGTGGTGACTAGGCCAAGATAGGGTAGGGTATGGTGGGGTGAATATAATGCTATTGGCCCTTTCTACCGTGTTGGTGAGAGAGTGGATTCCCTACAGCCCCGTAGGGTCCACGCCCAAGGTATGTAAGATAGGGTATCGTAGTAGGGTGAATATAATGCTATTGGTCCTCACTACCTTGATGGTGGAAGAGTGGAGTAGGATCTTCTTTATTATTATTCCCGTGGTGGGTTGGGGATATCAGCGCTCCACAGGCGTCTAACGCATCCGCAATGGGCTTAATCACCAAAATGATTTCCGACACGGTGATGCACCACAAAACCGACAGGAACATGGTGGAAACCGCGCAATAATACACGGGATCCACCGGCAGCCATATCGAGGTCAAGCCGAGGCAGAAGATCTGAATGGGCAGCGTCACCATCACCGACACGGCCAGGAAGTACACCCTGCCTCCAATGGTCTTATTTATCACAAACATCACCACTTGCCAACACGACACCAGGAACGCCAGAGCGTACGCCACGGCGAACACCGTGAAAATTATGCAGCTCAGCGCCGGGTAGGTGCACAGCACCGCGCTCCTCCCTAAGAGGTCCGACGAGAGGACGGAGCTCCCGTGCATGAACCCCGGCAACATCGCCTGCAACGGGGAGAAGAACACCACGAAGGCCTGCAACAAAAGCATCGGAAAACAGACCGCGCAGACGGACGGAATCGCCCACATCCGGCTCCGCTCCGTTTTCTTGATCGAAACGTTAACCAAGAAAAGGAGGGTCACCAAGAATCCCGGCTCGTAAAACCCGAGGGAGAGAACCACGTGGAGTTTACAAACCGTGGTTTGAGCAGCCACGGTTAGGGATGGGAAATTAGGGTACAGATACGATTGCCGGAAAACGGGTAACCGGAGGAGCTCGTTGAGAGCCCAAAACGCGGCGAATAGGACGAGAACCAACCGGACTTTCCATAGCGAGTTGAAATGCCCCAAATGTGGCAAAATCTGTGATCTAAGGTGAAGGTGGAAGATAAACGTGAGAGAAAGTATGGAGAGGATGAGAATTCCGGCGATTAACGAAACCGTCGCCAAGTCCCAGAGGCCGTCGGTGATGGGTACCGCCGGGAATAGGAACATCGCGTTGGTGGGAGGCGACGCCATCGTGAACAACGTGGAGGGAAGAAGAGAGGACGACGGAATTTGTCATAGATTTGAGGTGGCGGTGGTGGCGGTGGAGGGAGAGGAGGAGGTGGCGGCAGTCGTGGGCTGAGGGTGAGAGGCCCCGACTGCCGAGCAGGTGACGACGGCGTACGAGAGAATATTATTGGCAGATGCGATGACGTTATTCTGTCATTAGAGGTTAGGGGCTGGAAATGAATTTGCATAGTTCCTGGAAAACAGGTTGTTGAACAAAAGTAAATTGGTTATGGATTTCTTTTACAAATGAATGATAATATTATATATCATTTTTGGATTATCTTTATGTCAACCATCTCACTACAACTCTCCAATTTTATATTACCACTAATTTTTTTTTTTAACTTTCACTCTTAAATTATTATTATTATTATTATTATTATTATTATTATTATTATTATTATTATTATTATTATTATTATAGATCGAAAATTATTTTTTTATCAACCAGTTATACTTGTGATATAGATCTAGTCCTTGAGTTATATGCTTAATCATTTTAACTTCTATTTTTAACATCAAAGCACAGAAACTTTTATTATGAATAAGAAAGTAATAAAAGAACAAAGTTTGGGTGACACTTTTGTCAGAAACCAATGTACTTAGATTTTGATGATATTATGATTGTATTAGGGCTTTAGATACTCCAATTCTTTTATCTGTAGTCTAGGCCAAATAGCTAGAATTTTCTTGTAGCATCAGCTTGAGTGTGTCCAAGCTGATTAGCTAGATTATTAGTTGGTTATTGCCAAAGCTATATCAATAGTAAATCAGCGGAACAGATCAAGTAGAACTAATCAGCTGAGCGTACCATCAGAGTTGATCAGCAGGGTTCCTGAAGTTGTTTTTCAGAAATTGTCCTAAGGCACTACATTAGTCAAAGTTCCCAAAACTAACCAGCTAAATCTTGAGAAGCTTTGATGATAAAGACACTTAGTTTTAACCCAACTATTGATGAAAAAAGTACAAATGTTACACGTTCTTTTTCAAATTTGCGTTTACTCTGAAGAAAAAGACCAAAGTTGTTACACAAGAAGACAGACAGTACAATTGCAGATTTGCAGCACGATTGAAGTTAGTGGCATATTTGGACACCTATCATGTTGGGGTAACTAACAGATTCAAATTTTCTAGAAGATTGTCTTTCTGCTCTCACCTCTATCCTATAAATAGAGGACTCTCGAGCTCAGTAAAGATTGTGAATGCTAGTTCTAGCATGTGTTATTGATTCTAGCTATGTTTGGAAATCTAGTTGAAAATGTAGTTGAAAGCTTAAAACTGAAATGTTATAAGCTCGAAACTGAAATATGAAGAGCTGTTAAGCTAGCTGTTATGCTTAAAAGTGTTTGGTAAAATTAGCTTTTTGATAAGCTGATAAATGTAAAAAGACTAAAAAAGACATCTTCATACAATTTAAATAATTTTAAATTTAAATAGATTTGTTATATATTAAAATATAAAATAATGAAATCAATATATTTAAATAAAATATAAAATAAGAACATATATTTGAAAATATATAAAGTAAAAAAAATGTTTATAATTCATAAGATTAGTTCATACAAAAATTAATATTCAAACACAAATGTCAAACTGAAATTATAACCAAACATAATGAAAAGAAAATGTCAAAATGGTTTTAATTGAGAGTGGTAAAGGATGTCATTTATTTTAATTAAAATAATAAGGATAAAGATGAAAAGAAGTTAAAAAGCTACTAGCTTATTTTGGAAAAGCTACCTAAAGTAGCGTTTCAAAATAAGCTCTTATTTTAAACTACTAGCTTATTTTGAGAGCATTACCAAACCGAGCTTATAGCTTATTAGTAGTTTAAAATAAGTTATAAGCCCCTAAATAAGCTTTGCCAAACAGAGCCTCACTATTGTAGTTTTCATTGCTAGCTAAGAGAGAGAGAGGAAGCTTCAACATTCATATCCAGTGCAACCAGAGCTTCACTTGTGAATTTTCCAAATTCACAATCCACCTGTTTGTGGAATCAAACATCAAACAACAAACAATCGAATTCGTTAGAATTGTGGTTGAAGATCTTTACTCAAGGTGACTTCATGGCAGATCTTTGGAGTAGAGATCGGGTGTTGAAAAATGGAGAGGATATCTAGTTCGAAGGAACACCACCTGCAGTCAACAGTGCTTTGTGGATACACTGTGTGGCTTTTCACTTGTATTTGTGCATAACATACTAGTGAAATCCTACTTGGATGTTAAGGAGAAAAGTGGACTAGGCTATTGCTGAACCGCTATAATTTCTTGCACTTATTTTACTTTTTGCACTTTAATTTCTTGCACTTATTTTCCATCTAATCGAAACAGTTGAGTACACATAGAACACATTTTCCATTCAAGTAGTAATCTTGATCTAAAAACCGTTTAAGTTAATTTTTTTAAAAAAAAGGTATATTCAACCCCCTCCCCCCCTCTCTAGACTTTTTATCAACCCTACGACCAACAAGTGGTATCAAAGTGGTTATTACAACTAATTACTCTTGATTAAACGGAATTGATCTCGTATTTTGAAAAATTCTTTGTAGCGTGTATTTTGAAAAATATTTTTAAAATGGCACCAACTGATTTGATCCCTATTTTGTCACCCTAGGACTATGACGAGTGGAGAATTCGCATGCATATTCATCTCTCGGCAATACACAATCGAATGTGGGATATGATCCAACATGGTCTTATCAAGATTCAAAAAGTCAACATAGCATTGCCTACACCAGTTCAGCGGGACGCTGAAGTAGTTGGGACTTCAATTCAGAATAAGTTGAAGAGCAAAGGGCGATAAAGCTAGTTTACGTAGAGAAAACAATCGAGGAGTGGACCAAGGATGACCACTTTCTGAACAACCTTGATAATCAAGCCATCAATGCCATTGTACAAACGCTAAATCCAACAACCTTCAGCAAGGTTAAGGCATACACCAAATCTGTGAAGCAGTTATGGGATAAGTTGGTAGAGCTATCAATCGGTAATGAGCAAATTCGCGAGAATAAGCTCAGTCTTGTAGTACAATAGTTTGAAAACTTTGAGATGCTAACCGAAGAATCTATTGAACAAATGGAGATTCGTTTTGTTAAACTTTTGGGTGAGTTCTCTATTTTAAAGAAGGAGTACACCCAAAGAGAGATCAACCGCAAGATTCTACAATCAATGCCAAAAGAATGGCAAGCCAAGACTACCATTATTAACAGTTAGAGGGACTTCGCTACAAGTCCAACTGAATAATTGTTCTGGGATCTCAAGGATCATGAATATGACATGGAGAGACTTGACAAAAAAGAGGCCGCAACTGAAAGGCCTACAGTAGTGCTAGTGAATGATATTCCCTCTTGCTCAAAGCCATTTGGCAGAGCTTCAATTTCAAAGTCAAAGGTTTCATATGAGAATATGGAAGAAAGGAGGGGATAGATTATTGGTAGTCGCATACAGAGAACAAGAAATTATCATTGTCATTTCATAAAAACATTTAACCAAATTCACCATATGCTCAACAGAATGTCAATCAATAAAACTAGGGACAGATTCACTTAAATCTGAGCTGAATGAACTATCATTTTCTTCATAGGCTTCAAAAACCTTTTCATATGTGAGTGCATTTTTTAGCATCAAATAGGTTGAATTCCATCTTGTTGGCACATCAAGAGTCAAAGAAGACTTTGTTTCAACCCCTATCAAATAATATGTGTCATTATGTGATTATTAAAGAGTTGCTAATTGAATTATTTATTTATTATCTCAATCTGCGTTGATAGTATAAGAATTATTGAAATACATAAAGATCTTGATGATATTATATTATGCCCAAAGACAAAGTTTTAAATAAAACACTTGGAAAACAAAGTATTGTCTCGACGTGCAAATCAAGCATCTCCTTGAAAGAATGTTACACACCAGTTAGCCTACGTTGAAAAACGTCTTGAAGTTGTTTTATATGGATAAATATCATTTACTTATCACACTAATGGTTGTCCAATCTCTTGAAGTAGATAAGGAGTTGTTTAGACTCGAAGAGGATAATGAGGATATTTTAAGACCAAAAGTCCATTACTTCATTACCATTGAAGCACTACTTTAGGACAAAAGTTCCGTAACCGCAACAGGCATGACTTTGTATTTGTGATGAAATTGCTAGCAATATTTAGTGTTCCTCCTACAATAAAATATTGGAATAGAATTTAACGCATCATCCAGTATCGAGTTACAAAAGATTTTGGCATTTATGTGAGAAACTAATATAAGGTATTGATGGGCTACTTGAGTACTGACTATTTTGTTTGATTCCAATGATGTCAAGTCTCAAACTGGTTATGCTATGTTTTACCCTCACTGTCCTATATGAGGACAATAAATTAAAGTTTGTGTTGCACAAATGATAAATGGGCATATTTAGGAATCTTTGACAAAGCACATATAGCATCAAAATTCAATCCACGTGAGCTCTAGAAGAGTCACGAGATTATTATACAAAATGTTCACTCTAGTGACAATCTAGCATATCTGTTCACAAAACCCCTTTCTACACTTATTTTTTAAATATGTTTTTATGTATGGGATTTGAAAATTGTTATCTTCAGAAGGAGCGTCATTTACTTGAATCAATCCTCAAGATTGTGTCTTGAAGACCAAAA
>CM008335.1:24104989-24136111 GCA_002525835.2 Ipomoea batatas
GCTAGGGAAATTTCAATCTATTTATACATTCATATATTACTATAATTCATTTTAAAAAATACAAGTTAATATATTTATTTAATTGTAATTTTTAAAAATTTTAAGGGCTAATTAGTTTTTTGTATGACGTTGAGAAGCACATTTGACTACTTTTTCTTTAATTTATATTAATTACTTTAACAATCCGACCATCTAATATAATTTATGTGTCTTATTTCTTTAGAGTAACACTAATTGGGGTTTTTTGTCAAAATTTTGCACAAGTAGAAGAGAGAAGGATGAGAGAGAAAAACCCAATATGTTTTGCAAGTTTGGGTTCTTGCCAAGGTTGAAAAAATCGTTAGACGCCTAGTTTTTTTTCTTTTTTTTTTAATTGTTTAAAATTTTAAAAAAATATTTAATTGTTAATAATTGTAAAGTGTTTAATATTTTAAGTCTTTACACTTTAATAGTTAAATAGTTAATACCTAATAAGTTAATAGTTATTACTTATTAAGTTATTAGTTATTATTTATTAATTATTAGTGCATTACTTATTAGTTTAATTTAATTATTGCTTATTATTTTATTAAATTATTACTTATTAGTTATTAGACTATTAGAGTATTAGTTTAATACATTATAACATTAATAATCTAAATGTTTAAGATTTAAAATTAAAAATTAAAAAAAAAAAAAAACTGCCTAGGCGCCGCTTGCATGGTTTTTGATCGAGAGTGATACATCATTGGTTGGTGTTGATCCTGCATTAACATTAAGAATAATGCATACTAGCTACCGTATGTATGTATGTATGTATGTACGTACATATGTATGTATGTACGTACATATGTATGTATGTATGTATATACGCAAACAAGTAGTCTGTGTGCATAAAATCTACTTCTAGGCATGCTTAGATGATGGTGGAGACTTTAAAGTACATCGTGTGCCTTATGCCTTTTTAACTGATAATTAAGAGAATAATTAGTCGCTCTATTATTAAATTTATATTGTATTAATTTAGGAAGTAAGGTTCTATATATAGGTATAGGGTATTCTATAGAAAGTTAAAGGTATCCAGAAATTAATTGAAGACTTCTTCATTTTCTTTCGTTATTTTGTTTTTCTTTTGAAATTATTGTAACTCAAATGCGGATTGGAGACAGAAACATGTTTGTTTTTAAAAGGTTTCTTTATTTGCGTTCTAAATTTTAGTACCTAACAAAGAATAAAAAATAAAAAAGAGTAAACCCAGTGGGGTAGCTCAAGTGGCAAGTGAGCTCTCTTTGTGGGGAGGAATTTCGGGAAAACCCGGGCTCAATTCCCACAAGTGACGATTCTCCCTGACCAGCTCCTGTACCTCCCGGAGCGACTGGACCGTAAATTTACCAAAAAATAAATAAATAAATAAATAAGAGTGGTGAATCGAAGTCACTCAGCTCACACACCCAGTGAGTATCGGGCGCCTGCTAGTTGGGGACTACCTGAAATATTTTTTTTAGTTGTTGATTTTTTTCTTCTCTTCCTCCAAAGCTAACGGCCTAAAGTTGATACCAAAAACCTCTTTTATTATGAGTTTTAACCACTATGGTTGCTCATCGTTAAAAAAAAAAAAACAAAACTCTTTTATTATGAGTTTTAACCATTATGGTTGCTCCCCATAATAAAATTGGGAAAAGGTACAAATAAGCCATTGAATTATTTGGGAATTAGCAATTAAGCCATTGAACTCGAATAAGCTCCAAATAAGTCACTGAACGTAGGAAAACTTAGCAATTAAGCCATCGAACTCGAATAACCTCCAAATAAGCTACTGAACTCAGGAAAACTGAGCAATTAAGCCACTAAACCGAAAAAAAAATACAATTAACATTTTTAACAGGTCATTTGTCTATTCCGGTCACCGGCGATGACTTTTCCGGTGACCGGCGAAAACTTCCGACGGCGACGGTCGCAGGAAAAGTCGTCGCCGGTGGCCGGAATAAGCAAATGACCTGTAAAAAATGTTATAATTGTTTATTTTTCGGATTTAGTGGCTTAATTGCTTTGTTTTTCTGAGTTTAATGGCTTATTTGGAGCTTATTTGAGTTCGATTGCTTAATTGCTAATCCCAAATAGTTCGATAGCTTATTTGTACCTTTTCCCAATAAAATTTGACTAACTTTTTTTTTTAAATATCACCTCTATTGAAGCTTGAACTCACCCCTTCCATATAAAAGTGCAACCGGGTGCTACTAGACCACAAAGTCTTGACATAATACTTTATTTATTTAGAAAATTAAATTAAAAATACAATTAAACACAAAAGGTTAATTATAAATTATAAATTATAAATTATAAATAGTATAAAAATCATAAAGATAATAAATAACACAATTATCTAAAAATAGTAAAAAAAATGATAAATAAATTTTGATTTTAGTCATCAACTATTGTGATATTATTACATTTATTCATATTCTCTTAATTTTTCTTATTATATCTTTGAATTTCATTGTATTGCCACAACTAATCCTCCATTTAGAACTTTATGATTCAAGTATTTAATAAAACGGTTAACATGAAATTCATCATTCAATTAAAAGGCGTTTACGAGAAAATGACAGAAATTGCTTATAGGACAAGAAATTTTAATGATAAATAAAACAAATAAAATGAGACAGATTGAAATATTAGCTAATTGTCAAACAAGATGGAATACATGGTTGGTTTATTTCATAATTTTGTTATAATTTTTTTTAAAAAAATAACATAGTCATGTCACATGTGCATGCAGGTAAGATGTGAAATGAGACCCCAATAATAGGAATCTATTCGGGGTTAGAGTACCCTCAACAGGATTCTGTAACGATGTGCATATTTTGATGTGACTCCATAAAGTGTCCCAAGATTTGATGGTTTCAGCCCCACCGCCCGATGCTTCACTGTTATCAAATCCGTGGCTGGGATACGATCCAATTCCTCATCTCATCAATACCATGATGACCTCAATTTTATTTTGTTGGGAAATTTTCCCCAAAATGCTACACATCTTTTGTTGATTTCATCTATTTATTATAGGTCACACTTGTGTGAGACCGTCTCACGGATTCTTATTCGTGAGACAGGTCAGGTCGGTTCGAAGCACCATGCAAATGTCATACTTATATGTGCAAGTGTCATACTTATATACTCAAATATAATACTAATCAGGAATGCAATTTTTGTTACTTATAAGAGAAAAAGTATTACATTTTCCATAATAAGTAATGTTGACAAGTTTTCCTTACTTATGATACTTTTGAGAAAAAATGTAATACTTTTAAATCGAAATGTAAACGTATTGTTTTTTCCCTTAAAAATATTACATTTACCCTTATAAGTAACAAAATGTTTATTCCTGATTAGTATTACATTTGAGCATATAAGTATGACATTTGTGCTTATTATAAGTGTTACATTTACATCTTGACACGACCCGACCCGTCTCACGGTGAGACGGCATCACACAAGTTTTTGTCATTTATTATTGAACTGTAAATCTGAAACCTAGTCATCAAATAACACACTGTTTTTTTTTTTTAAATAAAAAAATTGCAATTTTAATCTTAAGATGTATTCGTCATGTAGACTTAATTCTAAAATTACTAAAAGTGTAAAAACTAGCTTAGTTCTTTAATTTCGCTTTAGTAGTAATATTAATCATATCACAACTAACAGAAAGCGTTAACTAGCCCGGAAAAGGGTGAGCAAATGTGTAAAGTATGATTCTTGTATAAAAAATGTCATGACATTGATTCTTACCAATTCTTCTTAGTCGAGCCCATCACAGAAAGTCTTCTAAATACAATTTACCTTTAATTTTCTGTATTATGTGCAAGCTATTACGTAGGAATGAAGTTTACTTTAGTGTATGCGCACACCCTCAATCAAGTAATACATGCACATTTTCCTCTTCATCCGAAAAGAAAAAATAAAGTTAACTAGTTAAAAAACAAAACAAAAAAAAAGTGTATATAAATCATAATTAGATAAGTGTTATATATATATATATATATATATATATATATATATTTATTTATTTATTTATTTATTTATTTATTTATATATATATATATCATTTGCACAGCCTTCTTTGTCTTACAAAATGCTTTAGCTAGCCAACCAATTCATCCATGCTATAAAATTCAAGATTTCGACCAAGATTGAATACGTACACTAAGGCTATCTCTGTAAGACTATTATAAAAGGTATTGAATGATTTAACCAATACTTTTATAGGAAGCGTTAAAATACTAACCTGATTCCATGAAGTTTGATGAAGCTTTGAGTCCTATCTTCTTCCCTACTTCTTGCTCTTAGTATTTACAGAACCTTTTTTTTCCTCTGGTCGTTAAGTTTTCCCAAGTGATAAAATAGGAAAATAGTCTATACCTTTATGTATTGCCTTCATAACATATAACTGACATTCCAATATTGATTATTGGAATTGTTGGTCCCGGTGGTAACGGTGTGAGTCTAGAAAGGGGGGGGGGTTGAATAGACTCACAAGGGTTTTGAAAAACTTTTTCAAAAGAGTTATATCGCAGCGGAAAGATTATATCAAATTTTAGTTTCACTTTGCACTTAGGATTTTCTTATAAAAGATATTACGTTTGAGTTTAGGTGAGATATGCAATGCAATGCGTAAATGTAAAGAGATAGAGAGAGAGAGAGATTTTTATAGTGGTTCGGCTGTTAACTAAGCCTACTCCACTCTTCTTCACAACACGTGAAGGTTTGCACTATATTCCCCTTAATAGTACAAACTCCGTTACAATGTGCTCCTTTGATCACTCAGCCCGGCAGCCACGTTGATGTAGGTTTTTCAACTTCTTCCAAGTTTACTCCGCCTCTTTCTACTTCACTTGTAGAGATGGTTGAAAGGTTGTGATGTTTCTCCAACTTGAAATTCTCGTGATTAGTTTCCTTGATGAGCTCTTAATCACACAAGAACTTCTTTTATCTAAATAACACTTGTATGCTTTTGAATATCACACTGAGAGCTGTTTACTTGCTAGACAATATTTCGCTTTTTCAACCTTGTCAAAGTGAGATGGGACAAGGGTATTTATAAGTGAAATTTCAGTTCCATTAGAGGGAATGTGAAATTCAAACCTATTGTCCAATGTGTAATATCCAATGGGTAAGGTTTTGTCCTTTTTCAGAATGTCAGTACTTTCTAGCCGTTTGTCCACTTTTATGCAAGGACAATTTGTCTTTTGTCCTACAAAAAGGTGACAATCATTTAATGCTCCTTGGGATCGTTGCATAGGACCCGATTTGACATTCAATTATACCCATTCTCAAGGCAGTAGATAAGACAACTTATCAGAAAATATCTTTGCCTTGGTTGTGCGAGAGAATGATTAACCTTATCATTCCTCTTAATCTCCTCGAGACAATCA
Organism: Ipomoea batatas; assembly: GCA_002525835.2. Taxonomy (NCBI): domain Eukaryota; kingdom Viridiplantae; phylum Streptophyta; class Magnoliopsida; order Solanales; family Convolvulaceae; genus Ipomoea; species Ipomoea batatas. The sequence goes on from CM008335.1 coordinate 24,110,398, forward strand.
CAGATTGATTGGTCGGTCATAAGAGCTTGGCCCTTCCATCCTTCGGCCTGTAATCCTAGTCTTCGGTTCTTCAAGTCTTCAACACTTCGGTTCTTCAGATCTTCAACTCTTCGGTTTGATTCTCCAAGGCTTCGATGTTAGAGACTTGAATCCTTTTTATGAGAGATATCTCAATGATGATTCGTTACTAAGGATTCGGTCAACCTATAAGACTAAGATATGAAAACAAACACCTATTCTAAAAGACAAAAGAAAAGTTGGGGGTCTCCTTGGGTAGTTGATATCATCAAAATCAACAGTTCGGGGTTCTTAACAGGAATTATGGCAATAATGGGCCATAAACCCATACAATTAAATAGGCTTAAATAGCCTCATTTGAAAGCCAAAGAGGGGAATAATAACCCCTGATCTGTTACAGGTTTTATTCGATTACCTATCACAATAGAATTTTAATTGTCCAGATCACGTAATACATGGGCCACAATAATATTTAGAATAAAAATATTCTAACAATCTCCAACCCTCAACACCAAATTCTCCACTAAATTTTACACAAAAAGGAATATTCTCAATATATTCATGCATACACCAAATGTTTTTCATCTCCAACCCATTACACCAAATTTTACATCAAATTTTATTCCTTCACTAAAATAATTTGTTTTATCATAAATTAAGACTTTGTATTATATTTAAATATTTTAATATAAAATATAATTGTAAAGCAAATGTTATTTTATTCTACAATAATTTATGTAGTTTAATTTTTATTTAATTTATATTCAATATTAGTTTTGTTTTAATCGTCTTGATGAGATATTTCAAATGATTTAATTTATTTTTAATAATATACCATTTATATTTAAGTAGTTAACAAAAGAAGTAAATATAACCTTAAACAAAAAGGATACAAAAGGAATTAAGAAAAAAGAATAGGGGTAAAATAAGAATATAAAAACTTTAAAAGATATAGCGCAGGTGAACAGTGTAGCGCCAAATATGGCGCTGCACTAATCATGTTGCGGCATTTTTATGGTGCAATAGCGCGCTGATTGGAGCATTTTACGCTACTTTTTCCTCCATTTTGGTGTTTTAGCGTGCCCCTTGGAGATGGTAAGATGGCATTTCATAATTCCCTTTCAATTAAATACTTAGAAAAATATTATCAAGGAATGTATTTGATAGAAATAACTTTGTGAAGAAAATTAATAAACATTTTTTGTATTACCTGAAAACATAAGAATTAAATTACTTAAAAAATTAATTAAGATGTTTAGTTCACTTAAACTTTCATAGGATTTCTTTTTAAATACATAATATATCCTTACTATATACAAATATTTCTTTAAAAAAAAACATAACAAATAATTGAAGTTCAATAAATCACTTGTAAATTAATAAACAATATATCAAAAAATTTCAGTATGCAATAATAATATTCAAAATAAAGAACAAAGAACAGTATGTATGTAAAGAAGTGTAACAAATTTTTTGATAAATAGTTTTGTTATGTTTAATAATAGTTTGAGACTTGGAAAGACAACTTTCTTATATTTATAAGAGGTTGTTCACCTAGCACCAATTATAAATATGTAATTGAATAAATTTAGTACATTTCCAGTTACCCGGACAAAAGAATCCTACCACACATAGGTGTGATTCAGGACGGAGCCAGAAATATCTTCCAGTAGGGGTGAAATATTAAAAAAAAAAAAAAGAGATGGTTAAAAAAAAACACTTTATAAATATAATGATAAATATTATTAGATATAGGCGAAAAATAAAACAAATCATAACTTTATAAAAATATTCATAACAAAATATGAAACATAATTAATTTGATAAAATAATTCAAATAGAAAACACATTATAAATTACATATCTCATTATTAATATAAAAATACAAAATATGAAACATAATTAATTTGATAAAATAATTCAAATAGAAAACACATTATAAATTACATATCTCATTATTAATATACAAATTGATAAGGACTTTTTGAAGCAATAAAGAGAAGGGAATTGAACCAACAGAAGTTCATTAGCAAAACTACCTACACATAGGATTCAAACTCGCAACCTTACATAAAGATACACACACATTTACCACCTCGTCTATTAATTCATTGTTTACTATGTTTGTTTTTTTATATTTATATCTAAAACATGACTATATATACACATATACATACAAAGCTATATAGGAGGTGGGGTTGGGGTGAGTGGGGGCAGCTACCCCCACTGCCTCCACAGTAGTGGCTCCGTCACTGGTGGATTTACTGATATTTTGAAATTAGATTCTCATTAATCTGAACTTTCTTAAATCAAATATTGCACCAAAGGTGGGAATAATTTTTTTCACCTTTTAAATTCTTATGAAAGTTGAACTTTCTTAGCTACAAAATGCCCTCTAAAAGTATTCTTTTTATCAATTATTTTTCATTTTTTTTAGGTGAAAATGAAGTGTGTTGATCAAAGCATTGTAAGAGAAAAGAGGTTATATGCAAATGATTTTTAAAAATACCTAACCAATTTTTCATCATGTGGGACTAAACACAGCAATTGGTTGAAAACTGAGAAACTAATTATATACCTCCAATAACTAATTCTACACCATAGGTAGCGCCGGGATTAAAAATGCTATTTACCCTTATTTTTGATAAAACTATAAATTTGATTACTTTAGAACAACTAACATCCAACCATTTGTCGAATATTTATGATGGACAAATCATACCGGGGCTTCTCGCGGGCCAACCCGGAGTAGGAGTGCGAGGCCGACCCGGACCGAATCAAGAACGAGGACACCCAGCTAGGCCGTCACGGGCCCAAACCAACCCCATGAGGTCGTTTGGCGACCTCATGGGCCGACCTCGGCCTCATGAGCCGACCCCGAGGGTTGTCTTGGCTGAGCTCTCTGCTCGGTCAAGGCCTTGGGTCCCGGCTTAACGCGGTCTTCCCGACGTGGAACGCGGTCCGAGGCCATTAGAGGGCTTCTCTCCGAGTAGTTGGACCTAAAACTAGTATAGAAACATGTAACTTTGTCTCATTAAGACATCTTCATCTACTTTTGTCCTAACAACATTCTTGTCTTGTTATTACACAATCATTTTCTTGTAATAACATTATCCATTATTCAATACATAATTACCTTCGAGGTAACCTTTGATCCAATACTTTCATATACTCAATAAATTCTATCGGGTTTATTGATTCGGGCTACCCGGGTTAATTAAATCCATCATTCGTGCTTTCATTGAGAGCTCGAGCGTGCTATATCCCTATCTATGGCAAGGTCAGGATCCAACTCCAATAACTCCCACGGTTCGCGTGGTAATTGTGCTCCCTCCCATGCCAGTGATCCTAATGGGACAGCGAGTCGCCATGGTCCGCGCCGAGAATTACCAGAGGCAAGCCAAGGTATACCACGACAAAAGAGCCCGACCCCGCTACTTCCAAGTCGACGACTACGTGCTAAGACGACATGAGGCCAGCAAACCTTTGGATGTAGGCAAGCTAGCAAAGAGATAGGAGGGTCTATACATAGTCTTGGCTGTAGTCCACCCCTTCAGCTACAAGCTGAAAAACCCCGAAGGGTAAAGACGTAGAGAGAGTTTGGAACTCAGAACACCTGCTTAAGTATTACCAATAAACATTGTGTTATAAGGTGTTCCGTCCCCATAAGTTGCATTCCATAATAAAATAGCAAAATTCCTTATACTCATTTTACTATTGTTTGCGGGAGGGAGGATGGTCGTTCGGGTTGACCTCTCGAAGAACTTGTGGCCAACCTCTCAAACAAAAGCCATAAATGAAGTCATGGAAGATGAAATTTCAAAAATTGCGTAGTCACCGTTTTCCCGACCTCTGGGCTGCTCCTTCGGTCGACCCTCGAGGTCACCGCAAGGCCGACCTCTAGGTTGCCCTCCAGCCGACCTCTGGGTCACTATCTTGTGCCGACCTCATAACAAATACCCTAGCATACCTCATTTAAACGGCTAAATTCCTAGGGGTGATACGAGACCGGCCTTGCCTATCACCGAACGGACAAGTCTTTAAGTCCAATAGCTGAAATGCTTTAACTTAAAAGACTAAACACCCTAGGGGTAATACAAGGCCAAACCTTGCCTATTGCCGAATGAAAGAGTCCCAAGACGCAAGGCCGAATGGCCTCGACTTAGGGCGACTTTACACCCTAGGGGCGGTATAGGACTCGACCTCGCCTACCGCCGAACGGAAGAGTCTTTAGGCGTAAGACCAAACGGTCTCGACTTAGAAAGGCCTACACCCTAGTGAGGATACGGGATTCAACCTCCGAGGATTAGTCTCACCTACCATTGAACAGGTGTGCTAAGGGTCAAGGGTTGAGGTACCCAGACCCGGCGCCAACTTGAAAAAGCAAACAACCACAACAAAAGCATGAAGTAAAAAATGCAAAATTTTGTAAGAGCTAAGCACCATAACAAAAGCAAGCATATCACAGGCGCACCGCGTCCCTGTCGACCACGAGGTCGAAGACGACCTCGAGGCCTTGAGCGACCTCGAAGTCTCAGCCGATCCCGAGGCGGTGGCCGACCCCTTGAGGTAGGCTGCCCGAGGCCTCGGCCTAGTCCTTGAGGTCGCCACTTTCATCCTAGAGAAAGTAGGGGATGTAACCTCTAAAGTGTAATCTCACCTACCGTTCGGATAAGTGGGCTAAGGCACCTGGGCCTAACGCCAACCTGAAAAGGCAAACAATGACAACAAAACCATGAAGGCAAAGTCATGGCCGACCTCGAGGCCTTAGACGACCTCGAGGACATGGCCGACCCCGAGGCGAAACCTGACCTCAAGAACTACATGAACCATAAGGGCGGTTTTTCGTTACAATGCACCCTACCTGGACGACTCCGAGGCATAGGATCCTAGACTACACAGGCAAGGAAGAACCTCACGAAGAATGGCACACAATGCAGGCGTAGGATCCTAGACTACACATGCAAGGAAGAACCTCACGAAGAATGGCACACAAAGCATGGACGAAAATAGCAAAATATCATAGATAAGAGAGAGATGCTCATCATACATCGACAAAATAATAATAGAAAGGGCCATCTAGCAAAAAGTAAGGTCCCTCATACATCATCAAAACAAAATAAAGAGTAAAGCCCACTAGTCGCGAGGCGGGTCGGCAGTCGTCCTTGCCTCAGTAGCTAGCGCAAGGTCATCCATACCCTCCGGGATGTGAATCTGATCTAGGGGTTGGGCGGCAGCAGCAGTACCAAGCCCAAGAGAGAGGTCTGGGAGGTCGTTAGTGCACTATGTGGGTGAAGTAGTGGCCGATTGAGGAACAGAAGATGACCGGAGCTCGACGGTAGCATCCGCCGGCTGGGCAGACTCGGCCGTAGCAGCTAGATCAGGGTTGTCAAGAGCCGGCAGTAGACCCCAAGCCACGATATCAAAAGACTTGTCTCTTTGGCGAAGGGCAGCATACAAGTCTCTCTGTATGGCGTACTGACCCACATCAAACGTCAACAAACCCTCAAACGCTATGCGCTCGCGCCCAGCCTCAGTAGCAAACCAAGTGGTGACGATATCGTCAATGTGAAAGGCGATGTGAGCCTCAACATCCCGTCGATAGGCATCATAATCCCTATAGCGCGGTATCTCGAGGATGAGGGCCTCTTAACATGCCTTAAGCTTGTCAGCACATCTCTATGCTTCATCAGCATACCTCTTGACTTTAATAGCTTCAACTTTTTCCCGCGCCTAGTACTCGCAATCACGAACCCCAAGCACCTCGCTCAGGCCGCCTACCTACCAGCGCTCGTTGTCCAGGAGAACCTGGGCAGCCCTCAAATTACTCTCTAGGAGAGTCTGACAAAAGAGTAACTACAAAAAAGAGGAATCACGAGAACAATTAATAACAGTTAATAAAGGTCGCAAGAAGAAAATGTATTACCTTTCTTACCTCAAAAGATGGGCGGTGATCGGAACCCTCCTCGAGCCACGCGGAGAAATGAGCTGGCGGGAAAAGGTGTCCAAGGGAAGGTCATCCTGAAGGTGGGACATGCGGAGAAATGAATCTTAGCGGGCCATCTTGCAGGCACATCCAACGAGGAGGAAGAGGGCGCCTGAGGAATAGGGTCGGCGGACGGTGAGGACGAGCTCGACCTAGTGGACTTGCGGTTCCGCGTCCGTAACTGGTGCGTCTGTGGTCTCGATGGTGGTTGTTGGGGCACGCGACTGCTCTCGCTCGTCTTTTATCGCTTAGGAGCCAGACGTGATTTCAATCGGTTCACAAGCTCCTCGCAAGACAAGGAACGACCGGCCATATCTACACAACGAGTATGAGTATCTCCGAATCATAACCATGAAAACAGCAATGCAAAGAAGAAACCACACCGGAGGACTCCGAATCGGAGGTGTCGAGATCAACCGCCTCGGGGTCGGCCGTGCCGAGGTCGGCCAAGGCGGGGTCGTCGTCGGAGGCAACGACGTCGTCTTTGTGCTCGCTCTCGAAATCGGACAGGATCTTGGTTATCACGGCTCTAGGCGAAGGAGGAGGATAACGCTCAAATCCAAGCTATCAAGGTGGCCCGAGCTCCAAGCTGGGCCGAGTCCGCCACGACCTTGTACTTGCAAAAATAACCCGCCCAAGAGACACTAAACGGAAGGGAGTGGCCGGTAGAGACAAAGATGAATTGAGGTTTCCAACTTTGGTTTTAAGTCTTGGGTTCATGAAAAATTTTCCTATTGGGGCAGGCCGAGAAACCCGCAAACCCCTTACCAAGGGTGGCCGAGGAACACCCAATGTTGAAGTAAAAATTGAAAATCTCTAGGGACAGGGTTACATCGATTTAGGCACATCTAATCAAGAAAGCAACCAGAAGACGATGGAAATTCGGCACTACCTAACCCGGAGCAATGCCATAAAAATCAAGCACTCTAATCACAAAGGGATGGAGGGGGAACCGTAGGCCCATCTCGAGGGACCTAAGGTGGACACCGAAATATCTAGAAGATGGAGGCTCTAAGATAATGCTCCGAAGGGAGGTACTACCATCTCTACGGTGGGCCGTACTAACGAACGGGCACATGCAACATCATAATCGTCCATAGAGACGGTAACCTTACTAGGAAGGTGGAGTCAAGTTTGGTGTATTTAGTCCGGGAGGAAGGCTCCGGGAGACTAGTAGGCAGCCGCTATAGGAAGAGGTTGAGGTGGCATGATAACCTCAACGGGTGGAGGGGGTAATAAGTCCAAAGGAATGGGATCATCATTATCCATTGGCAAGTCTAGGAAGCTACCAATAAACTCACGTAGGTGTCGGGGGAAGACAATAGCATGCAACGGAATTCAACACGTGGAACTCTAAAAGGAGGGGAGTTACTAACTCGACTCTAAGAAGGAACGAAGTAGGAACTTGAGGAGAGAGACTCGGCCTTGGGCGGTGTGGAATCAGGCTCGACGGTGGCGGCTCTAGCTCGGTAGCGTCACGGGGTTGTCGATGACAACGTGGTGGTGACCCCGGCATGGCGTGACGACCTCGGTGGTGGTGTGTCGACGGCGGCAGTAGGGTGGCGTACGGCGGCCGGAGCTTGGATATCTCAAAGGAGAGGAAGACTTGTGTTCTTTCTTGTGTTGGTGTGGGGGAAGAAAAATGAAAGGGGAGGGGATTATATAGAGGGGAAGAGAGGAAAAATGGGGGGAAAGTGAAAAGGATTTTGAATTTTGAAAAAGAGGTTGGGAAGAGTGAGTTATAAGAGGAATTGATGGGGATGTGATGGTTGAGTGTGGAGGAGGTATTGCTAGTTCCAAAGCTATTTATAGAGTGTGGAGCAGAAAAGGTGTGATAGGATTCAACTAGTAGGAGATAAAGATGACTTAGAATTTGAAATTTATCTGTCTGTAGACTTCTATCGCGATAGGAACTCCGGACGACCAAGGATTGATGCGAGGATAAAATTTGAAGGTAATTTCTAAGGCATGGATAATACTTGGGGCGTGATTTTAGGCGCAGTAGCGTGATCTGAGGTACGATTTATTGTTGAACTACTCTCTTTCACTGACGACTTCTCGCAGCTCAGAGAGTGGGGAACTGATGATGGATAAATTATACCCAGGCTTCCCGCGGGTTAACCCGGAGTAGGAGTGTAGGGCCGACTCGGGCCCAATCAAAGACGAGGCCACCCAGCTGGCCGTCACGGGCCCAAACTGACCCCATGAGGTTGTGTGGCCAACCTCATAGGCCGAGCTCCGTTCTCGGCCAAGGCCTTGGGTCCCGTGGGACGCGGTCCAAGGCCGTTAGAGGGCTTCTCTCCGAGTAGTTGGGCCTAAAACTAGTATAGAAACATGTGACTTTGTCTCATTAAGACATCTTCATCTACTTTTGTCCTAACAACATTCTTGTCTTGTTATTACACAATCATTTTCTTGTAATAGCATTATCCGTTATTCAATACATAATTACCTCCGAGGTAACCTTTCATCCAATACTTGTCAGGCCCCCTACAAATTCTATCGGGTTTATTGATTCGGGCTAGTCGGATTAATTAAATCCATCCATTTACTTTAAATCTAACATCATAATTTTTTTATGGCAAATTTAAAAAATACTACATATATTATTACGTACAGATTTCTTAAACACTATATACACATAATGTATAAAATTATATAAAATTAGACATATTAATTAAGGTAAATTAATTGTGTTGGGTTTTATCTAACTGCACCTTCACAAATTGGGATTTATTGATCTGATGATAATTAGAAGGGGAAGAAGTTCGCCAAGACCTTGTGGTCTAGTGGCACCTTGTTGCACTTGCATATGAAAGGGGATGGGTTTAAGCCTCAAGGGAAATTTGTGGTTTTCGTACATTCAAGCTTCCAAAAAGAAGGGGAAGAGGGTCGAAGCCATGACTATTGCCCATAGCTATTCAATATTTTTAAATAAATTTTATCCCTCCTTCATCTCCAAATCAGGAGATGAATGAGGGAAGAAGAAAAAGCCAATCATAGTTACAGCCACGGCTATTCAAAAAAATTTTTAAATAAATTTTATCCCTTCTTCATCTCCAAATCAGGAGATGAATGAGGGAAGAAGAAGAAGCCAATCATGGTTGCCTTTAATATTTTTTATTTTTTGATAAAATTATTCTCTTATTCTACTCCAAATATAAATATGAAGGGTCATTCTTCGAATCTTCTTTGTCTCCGAATCTAGATACAAAGAAGGAAAGAAGAAGAAGAAGATGGTTGCCATCTCTCTTTTATTTTTTTAAAAATTTAATATTAATTCTATTATTATTATTTATTGAGAAAGAATGCCATGTCAGTTGTCAAATAAAATATTATTAATGTTTATCGGGAATTAATCGATTTCCTGGTCTTCATTAAATAAGTACTTCAAAATGTATCAATGCAAGATTATATAGGAAATGTTCATGCATACATTATTGAATATTGAATTTTTTTTATTTAAAGTAGTGATTTAAAGTATAAGAACGAAAGATACTATAGGAGAGACTGATTATAATTGTCACTAAAATAAATGTTTACAGCTTTGTAAAAACGCTAGTGGTAATTGAAGTTTATGGTCAGGTGGAAGAGTGTAAATGGAGATGAAATCCTCGAGTGTCGTTCTCTAAGGATGGAAAATTGGAGCTAATACAAGCGTATGGCATTCAAAGAAGTTTGTTACCGAGAGTTACAAGAATCAACCGAAACGAAAGGAACATTGAATAGCATTGATTTCAAAAGTAACAATTACTAAAGCAAAATAACAAACAAGCAATTAAAGCAGGGTGTTGGAGCCTTTCACTAGGTCTTATGCATGTAGTAGGCTAAGGTAGATTAGATAGATTTTCAAAAAAAAAAAAAAGGTAGATTAGATAGAATGCAAATGATGCCTCACTCAAGGAAGTTCAAGGCACAAGCACCAAGTTGCGTCAAACTTGGACTCCTAGGTCCTCATTCGGCTAGGGCATTTTGTCAAGCGTATTGTCTACCACTTCTAGCGGACCTAGACTTTTCCGACTTAAGTCGGGAATGTGGATGAGCAAGACTACGTGGAGGCACAATCTCTTGTTACAATTACTCTCTCAACCTCCCTACTTATCCCGACTGGCAATAAGCAAGAATCATTTCACAACATCACCCACACTTGAGCATTTTGACACCAATTTACAATCATCTTATCTAATTTGACATTTCAATCTCAAACATGCATAATCCCTAGTTAGGAGCATTCAACTCCTATAGGAAATTAGCCACTCATCATAGTGGAATTAAAATGAAAATGCAAAGGATATTAAATTGTAAAAGCGCATTGAATTAAGAATTGCAATGGAAAAGTAAAGTATTACCTAAAATTGAAATTAAATAGAAGCCCCAAATTCTACCATATATGAATCTCTAGTTCTCCTTCTAGAGAGAGAAAACTAGCTAGCTTCTCCAATGTAAAGTGCAAGAGTCCAAAGTAAAGTGAAAGCAAAGTGTAGATCTAGAAGTTAGGAAAAATTCCCTAAAAATAGATCCTAAAATAGCTTATATAGTCTCCCATCCGCTGCACTATACGAATCTCGCGCTGCCTTCGATCCACATCCGGTTCAAGAGCGTGGATCACTCGTGGACAGGATCATTTAATCCTCCAGCTGGCCATCCACGGTCGTGGGTGGCGGCGTGGAACTTTCCGCTTCTAATCCACGTCCCGCCGACAATCGTGTACCACTCATGGGCAAGCTTCCTTTGAGCTTCTTCCTTCGAGTGTTCCCGGTTTAGTCCATATGCCTCCTTCCTCGCTCAATCCCCTCCAACAAAGCTCAAATGCAACACGGAACAAAGCCTTGTAATAGATTAGCACATGCAAGCACTTATGACCATAGATTAGCATAAACAACCCCACTAAGACCCTTATTCATAGTTGTTTTTGGCACTTATCAGCTAGTCTAAAAATGATAGTCTAAATAAATATTATTTTTGTTTGAATTTCTCTAAGTTCTCTTAATTCTCTTTTGGGTGGCATTGTCATTGTCTTTATCTTCAGTACTTGTACTCTTCTTTTTTATTGGTAGTGTGTCATGTGTAATTAATTTACTGGTGGTAGCATAGATGATAAGTGCCAAAAGTAACCATATTTTAGGGGTCATTTAGGTGTAAAATATGATTTAATAGATGTCCATTAGGCCTAGAAACATGCTAATATAGTTTAATTTCATTGCATATAGGTCTAGGGACTTATCTTGTGCGTTTCGATATAATCTGTACAATTCTTGCACTTCGCAGGGAATTCCTGCGACACTTCAGTAAAACGGACATAACCGGAGCTAGGAATGTCCAAATGAGGCGAGGCAGGTGGCTATGGAACTGTATCGATGAGAGCTACAAAATAATAGAAGACAGAAGAAACAAACTTCACCATGCACGCTCACACGCGTGTGAGCGGCGTGGTTGCTTACTGGTTCGCTCCCACGCACGCTCACACGCGTGGACGCGACACAGCGCGGAAATTATTAGGGCAGAATTTTGGGGGCTATATATATGCCCTTTATAGGTCTTTTAGATCAGTTTTGAGCAGCCCCCAATAGCTTTAGGTCTAATTTCCCTTTCCAAATTCTTCCCCTTTGGGGAGGAAAACACTCCTTTGAATAGAATAGATTTAGATTTAGGATTTGAAGATGAAGATGTAGATCCAAGAACTCTTGGGGTATAATTTCTCTTCTTTTAATATAAAGTTTGAATCTTTACTTTCTTGCTTGTTTCCTTTGTTGCTATTTATGTTTATTATGTTAGAATAGAGTAGTTTGGGTGTGTGTGCCCTTGTTGATCTATGGATTGATGCTTACAATTTGATATTATGATCTTGGTGTTGTAGGAGTATGGATGATGTTGTTCAATCTTTGCTTCTATTTTCGGCCGAGATAGGTATTAAACCCGTAGGAAGTGAGTGTGTGCGCGATAGTGGCCACTCACGAGCCTAGATCATCCATATCTCCGCTCTTAATCCGAAAAGATGAGATCCGAGAGGAGTGGTAGGCAAGGTGTTCGATAAAATGCCTCAACCGAATGAGGATTGAGAGTCCAAGTGTGACGTCACTTGGTATTGATACCGTGACTCCCTAGATCAATCCCGAAACCCAATTCCAAGCTACCTACGATAATCAATCCTTAGATTTAACTTTGGCATGCACCCCTTCCTTTTACCTTTTGTATTTTTCATTTTATTTTACCTTTAAAACCTTTACCCAACCAACCATGAACCAACCTTCTCCCTATGATTCTTGTAACTCTTACCTTTCAACCTCATAAATGCCAACATAAATTCGGTTCCCATTCGCCATCCTTGAGAGACACGACACTCGGAGAGTTTAACTCTTCGTTTTACCACTTCACCTTCACTCCCACTAAACACACAACATCAAAATGGCGCCGTTGCCGGGGATGGCAAACGGTTTCGAATAGTGTTGACATCAATTTGAAGTAGAATTTTAAGAGTTCTTGAATTGCTTTCTTTTTGTTTGTTTTATTTTCTTATTTTTGTTATTTGCTTGAAGAAGTGAGCTTACTTTGTCTTGAATATTTTATTGCTCACTTGCAACTACTTTTAGTTGCATATATTTGTTTTTGGCTAAGCTTTGTGCATGAAATTCTTATTAAAATTCATTTGAAAGCTTGCCAATGTATGCTCCAATGTATCCCCATGGTTACCCACACCATGAGGGAAATCCTTTGAACCATACTCCACCCCAACCATATCCATATTATCCCCATTCCACCCATACTTACATTCCACCAACATATCACTATCCACCTCAAAACCCTTATCCATTTCCATATCACTACTTACCGCACCCAACCTCTTATCCATCTTATATACATAACCATCACCCACCACCATACACACACCCTATCCCACCGAATCAAAACAAATTTCCCCCACAATACTCCACTTATCAAAACGACTCGGTAAGCTCTAAAGAAATATTTCAAAACATAGAGAGTAAGCTTGCACTAATGATGAGAACAATTGACCCAAGCTATACTCCCGAGCCATTTTCGTTCCATAATTCCCACCCAAACAACCATTACCCATCTCCATCACAAATTCTTAAAGTAAACAAAACAATCCTACCCATTTCCTTGAAACACCACCTTCCAATCCGTATTTTACCATACCCGATCCTTATGACTATGTCCCACCGGCAAAGGACGAAATCAAAATTCTTAAAGAGAAAATAGAAGTGTTCACAAGAATGGCCTAGGAGGATACGGCTAACTTGAAAGCCGAAATCCGGAGCGAATTAAAGGATTATCTCGCTACTCTTCGGGAAGAAGGACTTCCATTGGAGGAGATCAAAACAAAAATGCTAGCCATGATGGAGGAGTTCATGAGGACAAGTTCATCACGGATAGACTACCCACTTGTAGAGAATCTCCCAATTTCTGAAGCTAGTCCAAGGATGGATGTACAAAACGCTGGAAAGGAAGTAGGTAGTGAAGGGATGGTAGATTGTTATGCTCTGGTGCTAGAAGAAGTTCCAATTTTCGAATTGGGAAATCCAAAAGAGGTCGAGATGGAAAGCGATGATGAGAACATGGAAATGGTATGGGAAGATAAAGAGCCTACACATGGTAACATTCCTAAACCTTCTTGCATTACTGACTTCGAAAATCCATGTTCTTTTGATAGATTTACTTTTGACACTCGAGTGGATGACTCCCTTTTACAATGCAACAATGATTTATATTCTCATGATACTGAATGTTTTTATTTCCAGGAGAATGATTCCATAGGCTTTGTTGAAAATTTTATCAATGAGTGCGAAAGTTTTGATAAAAATACTCATGCTCCTTGTAAAGACGACTCCCTACGCATTGATATTTCTATTACTTGCGACTATGATTGCTTTAATTTTTGGGAGGATGACTCTATAGTAAATCGTGATATATTGTTTGGAAATCATAGGGATTCTAGTTTGTTTGAAGATGAATATGATAGTTTTAAATTCTTGGAAAATGAATCCTATGATTTGGGACGAGATGAGTTGATAAGTGAAGGGGAGATTACTTTGTTATATTCTGAAAAAGAAAAGGGTGATTCCTTTAGACAATTAGAGTGGGGAAATGAGAATATGGAGTGTGAGAAAGATATGATGGATAAGGAGGGAATTTTCACGTTTGAATTGTTCGAGGGAATTGAGGGGGGTGATATGACCTCCTGTCAAGGGATATGGTCTCAACCTTATGATCAAATTGATAAGACCATCAGGGGTGGAAGAGAGCATGACAAAATAGGGGAAGATCACACTACCTTTGAGGAATCAAGGGGAGTGTTTGAGGCCATGAACTTTCCAATTATACACCTTGTTCTTCCTTTATTTGCGTGGGAATTCAAGAATGTCCTACACCTTGGGACATTTCTTGAAGCAAAAGTACACGGGACGCTTGGTAAGGTCCCAAAATCTGTGTGTTTCGAAGGATAGAGCACACAACGTCTGGCCAGGAGACGTTAAACCATGGCGCACTTGGGAGGCAATCCCAATGTTATCCTTAGCTTAGAATTTTATTTCTTGTTTACTTTTTACTTTCCTTCGTTTATTAGTAGTTTTTCTTTTTATCATAGCCTTGCTTGAGCTAACAATGCAGGTGATTTTGGTGCTAAGCCATGACGAATGAGCAAAACAAGATCAAAAACGAAAGGCAAAAGCCAGGAGACGAAGAAGGTGATCAGCACTGCTGACCACGCCTGCTCACACGTGTGGTGATAGGCGTGGAATCTTTCCAGAGCCGCTCCACCAGGACCACACGCATGTGAGTCACGTGGACAGGTCCTGGACAAATTTTCGTGCATTATTTTCTTTTCATCCGATTTTCCTAAGTCTCCCAGGTCTGGCAGTGCCAAAAATCATCTCCTATCTTGGTTTACATATCTTTCTTATTGCCTTTGTTTTAGTTACTTACCTTGTTTTAGGATTTATGCTTTCATTACAAACAAAAGAACTTCCGCCAGGCCATTGCACGTCAATTGGTTGTCTTCTTGCGCTAACATTGTTTCATGTAGCTTGAAGAACGAAGGCAAAATAGATGCTAGAAGCTTAAAGTGTGGAAATGAAGGGATGCTTACTTGGTTGTAAACCTCTTATCCCTTCCACTTTTTATGCCCCTTTTTTCAATTATAAAGTGCAGAAATTGAATTGTTATACGTGTTCCTTGCATACTTGATCAACACATGCTATTTTGCACACACATAATGCTATATTGTTGATACCCCACACCCCCGGAAACACTTCTAAAGTGTGGAAAGGGTTTGATTGATTTTGAATGGTTGTGCTCCTTTGTTCCACTTGATCTTCATGGCAACATCGAGGACGATGTTTGTTTTAAAGTGTGGAAAGGATGCACCTTGTGCTTATAATGTCTTGTTTGCTTGATTGATTTATTGGTCTTGTCTTATGGGTGTGTTTTATCTGTGGAGAGTGTGTCATTGTTCACATTATCTAGGGAGAATGTTAATCATATGCCAAAAATAAAAATTTTTCTCTTTGAATATCCATGGGAAGTACCCCTTCTTTGACCAAATGAGCTTTAAATTCTTGAATGCTTGCATGATATTCACCTCTTATTTTCCTTAGACCTTAGTCAATGATCTCTCGAAGTGGGAGTGTGCACCCCTTAATTTTAGAAAGATAAGTGAAAGCGAAGCCTGGAATTGAACTCATCTTGGTAAGGCATGGGGCAAAAGGTGAGCCTAATAGTGAGCTTAGAGTGAAAAATCCCTTAATCCCAAGAAAAAGGCATGAGGGGTTGTATGAAGGAAAGTAGAAAAGGCAAAAGGCCAATCCTAGAGATAAAAATTGAGGAAAGCCATCTCGCTAGGTTGTGTTCAACCATAGTCTTCATAAAAAGCAAAAGTTATGCCTGGAGTCGGTTGTCCACATAAAATGTTCCTAGGAGATGAGAAAATAGAGCGGAGGTGAGCCGCTTCGCTAGGATTCAGGCACCCATTGCACTGTCTTCGAAACAGCATGGATCTCCATGTGAAGTTGGGTCGCCCGATGACGTTATCCTAGGAAGTGAGAAAATAAAGTGATCGCCCAAACCATGGCAATGAGCGGTCCATGTCCCTACCCTCACTTATTTTACGCGTTGGGCTTTGGCGTCTAGTTGAAAAGTATTGGTTGAGGTGTGCACATCGTTCCCACTAGGGGGCTCGGCTTGAAGGCCTTTGTAAAATTTGATGTGAATCTAATTTGGATTGCATGCTTGGTTGAATGAAGGGTGTGTGCGTTGCATTGTCCAAACGAGACCATAGGGGTTTTGCTTCGTTTAATTGTGATTAGCGTTTGGGGTTATTTAGGGGTTATTTAGGTGTAAAATATGCTTTAATAGATGTCCATTAGGCCTAGAAACATGCTAATATAGTTTAATTTCATTGCATATAGGTCTAGGGACTTATCTTGTGCGTTTCGATATAATCTGTACAATTCTTGCACTTCGTAGGGCATTCCGGCGACACTTCAATAAAACAGACATAACCGGAGCTAGGAATGTCCAAATGAGGCGAGGCAGGTGGCTATGGAACCGTATCGACGAAAGCTACAAAATAGAAGAAGACATAAGAAGCAAACTTCACCACGCACGCTCACACGCGTGTGAGCGGCGTGGTTGCTTACTGGTTCGCTCCCACGCACGCTCACACGCGTGTGAGACGCGTGGACGCAACACAGCGCGGAAATTATTAGGGCGGAATTTTGGGGGCTATATATATGCCCTTTATAGGTCTTTTAGATCAGTTTTGAGCAGCCCCCAATAGCTTTAGGTCTAATTTCCCTTTCCAAATGCTTCCCCTTTGGGGAGGAAAACACTCCTTAGAATAGAGTAGATTTAGATTTAGGATTTGAAGATGAAGATGTAGATCCAAGAACTCTTGGGGTATAATTTCTCTTCTTTTAATATAAAGTTTGAATCTTTACTTTCTTGCTTGTTTCCTTTGTTGCTATTTATGTTTATTATGTTAGAATAGAGTAGTTTGGGTGTGTGTGCCCTTATTGATCTATGGATTTATGCTTACAATTTGATATTATGATCTTGGTGTTGTGGGAGTATGATTGATGTTATGTATGGATGATGTTGTTCAATCTTTGCTTCTATTTTCGGCCGAGATAGGTAGTAAACCCGTAGGAAGTGAGTGCGTGCGCGATAGTGGCCACTCACGAGCCTAGATCATCCATATCTCCGCTCTTAATCCGATCGGATGAAATCCGAGAGCAGTGGTAGGCAAGGTGTTCGATAAAATGCCTCAACCGAATGAGGATTGAGAGTCCAAGTGTGACATCACTTGGTATTGATACCGTGACTCCCTAGATCAATCCCGAAACCCAATTCCAAGCTACCTACGATAATCAATCCTTAGATTTAACTTTGGCATGCACCCCTTCCTTTTACCTTTTGTATTTTTCATTTTATTTTACCTTTAAAACCTTTACCCAACCAACCATGAACCAACCTTCTCCCTATGATTCTTGTAACTCTTACCTTTCAACCTCATAAATGCCAACATAAATTCGGTTCCCATTCATCATCCTTGAGAGACACGACACTCGGGAGTTTAACTCTTCGTTTTACCACTTCACCTTCACTCCCACTAAACACACAACATCAATAGAGGACATCATCATGCAATGAGATTATTGTCTAGGAAGTTGTGGATTTGCCTTGTTGCGTATATGACTGGGATCTTAGTTGTACTATGAACTCTTGATCTTGCAAGCATCTGTTGATATTTAGTAGTGGTAGTTTTTTCCCTACATGTTTCATGTGTTGTGAGATGTGTATCCTAGATTCTCATGTGAAAGTATTGAAAAAAATATTAATATTTATTATATTTATAGAAAGTTCATGAGTAATACCTCTTGTTCTTGTTCCATAACTTGTTTACTTGATATATAGTAACAACAATGACTCTACAGGTAGTCCGAATACTAATGTCGCAATTAGGGTTGAGCAAAATATCGGTTAACTGCCCAGTACCCGATAACCAAACCAACCGATAATATCGGTCGGTTTCGGTTATAGATCATTAAAAAAAATTCGATTTTTCAGTTATCGGTACAGACCGATAACCGATTATATACAGACCGATAACATAGCTGTCAAAGCGGGCCCAACTCGTCGGGTTGGGCCCGTTTACCTGTGTTTTTGGACGGGTTGGGTCGAAGAAATCCCAACCCGTCCCGTGTAACCCGAGTGGGAACACGGGGCCCACTCGGGTTATACGAGTTGGGCCCGTGTGTTAAACGGGCCAACCCGTATAGCCCGTGTTCCCACCCTCAAATATATTGTGTAAATGTGGTATTGTATTAATATTTTAAAATATTATTGCCAACAAGATTTGAACCCTTCACCTTTCACATAACTTACCACCATTTAAACCAACTATGCAAAGGACCTTTATTAAACTTCTATATATACGAATATATTTATTTAGATCATTCAAGCATTATATATAATTTATTTATATTAAATTTATTACAAGTATTAATTAATATATTTATTTATATCTTTATATTAATATTAACATATAATTTATTAATTTATTTATATTAAATTTATTATTAGTATTAATGAATGCAATTAATTGTATCTTTATATGTATTCAAAAAAATTGTATCTTTATATAAATATTAATATAAAATTTATTAATTTATTTGTATTAAATTTATTACTAGTATTAATTAATACAATTAATTGTATTTTTATATAATATTAATATTAAAGTTTATTTATAAAATTAAAATGTAATTATATATATGTGTGTATGTATGTGTACTTTGTGTAGTGTGTGTATAATCTGTATATATATAAACATACATGGTGTTTGTTTAAAAGGTTTGATGTGCTTGGTTGGAAATGGTTGTTGTTATTAACTAAGAGATGAGGGGTTCAATTTTTAAGTTATACAAAATAAAACAATTTTAATAATATCCATTCAAAAACATTAAAAAAAAATAAATAAACAAATAAAATTAATGGGTTGGCCCGTTTAGCCCGGCCTACACGGGTTGGGTTGTCCAAATCCCAACCCGTGGGAAAACAGGCCGGCCCGTTTTCCGACCAACCCGAGACGGGCCAGCCCGTACGGGCCAGACAGGCTCGTATTGACAGCTCTCTCTCTCTCTCTCTCTCTATATATATATATATATATATATATATATATAACACAATAATTTTGGCACATATAAGTATATATATATATATATATATATATTTGCCTTTAATTTGGCAGTTTGATAATTGATTTGCCACATTTAGTATTTGACTTGGAGAATTTTATAAGTATTAGTTGTTGAATAGTTTGCAAAATTTTGGTTTTTCGGTTACCGACCGAAAACCGACGATCGATTTTCGGTCAGTTATAGTATTACTTTCAGTCGGTTATGGCGGTCAAATATCACGATCGGTTTTTCAGTCGGTTATGTAACTGACCAACCGTTTGCTCACCCCTAGTCGCAATGTGTCAAGTTTCATCAACAATTTCCACAGTAATTTTTGCACATGTTCATGAAGTTCATATTTTTTGTGTGTGTTTTTTAAAATTTCTTTTGATGAATTGATACTAGCATTGGAGTACCCATTGTTGTCTTTTCACCAAAATGCATGCAGTTAAATAGTTTGTTGCTTTGTGCATACTCCTTTTTTAAAAAGTGATTACAACCTATATACCAAGTGTTTTTATTGTCAATGTTGATGCTGATTATGCCTTTAGTACAAGCAAGTTGAGTCTAGAACGAAGATGAAATGAATTGTAAACTTTTATTAGTTCTAATATATTTAAAGGATGCACAATAAGTATTTTACCTACATGATCAATGAATATTTTTGAAATTTCTTTATTTTCAGGATTTGCAAAATTGAATGCAGCATTGTTGTAGTCTCAATATCTTTTCAATGCGTCAAGTGTGTCACTATGTTCTATTGTCATACATTGACATTTTTAATAATGAGTTTTACATGTAGCTATGTAAGATAATGATCTAATTACCATTTACATATTATTATCAGCATAAAAGCATACAAGTCCTTTAGGTGTTCTACTCGAGAACTTTTGGTTCAACTATTATTGTTGAATGAGTTCTTGTGAATATAGAAATTCCTAGTTTATTTAAAGAATAAGATTAGATAAAGTAGTAAAAATTTATACATTTTAAATTATCTTAATAAAGAAATACGATTACCTTGTGAACAACTGTGATGTAGTCCAGAAATATTATGTGGTAGTTTTCTACTTCAATTTCTTAAGATATCCTCCTCATACAGTTAATATGATTAACTTCAAACTATTTTTTATTTTTTCATTGTATTAATAAAATACTTCGTAAATAAATATATAACATTATTTTATATTATAACTTTGATATTTATTACAAGATAGTGTATCAAGAAGACATGAGATAATATAGTGAATATAATTAATTAATGAATTTGAAGGTAAGAAACATTTTCATTGTAGTAAATAAAGACAATATAACTAATGAAATTATATCTCCTTTTAAATTTATTGATAATGATTTTTTTTATTAAAGGAATTGTATACGTCTAATTCTAAATTAAATAAATGCATATATATTACTTTTTGTTGTAGCTACTAATTTATTTAATTTAATAAGAGTAATAGAGTGTGATACTTTTTCATTTACAGCAATGAAGTCATTGATTTTTTTTTTTATTGAGACAAATTGTTTGGAAAGTTTGTCATTGACAATTGCTATAATTGCTACTAATAGAGGATGGAGGTAAATAATTCGAAATATATGATTACAATAGATATTGTTATAATGATATAGTAAAAATTAACTTACAAATTTCTTTAGAAGTTTTGCATTGATAAAATTCTGGGAATAATATAAAAATTTGTTCAATTGGAGCCCGTTAAGTGTAAATATTGTCAATTGTTTGGACAATGGTCCTACCATTTAGAGTTCAAATGTTGTTGTATTTCTGATCAACATCTTTGTAGTTAGGTCGCACAGGTCTGACAATTATGTAAGAACAATTTTGTCTGATATAAAATAATAGTACAATATTTATAAAGTATTGTACAATTGTACGATTATAGAAATGCAGACAAAAAATATTAATACCATAATGACTAAGTTGTTCCTAATAATGCAAAAGCATAATTGAAATATTGAGTGTTGTTCTAAATAATCAAAATAAGATTAACTTAACGAAAAAAAAAGGAAAAAGAAAAAATTTAACATAAATTTTGTTTTTGTTTTTTTTAAATTATTCAAGAAAATGATTTTCAAAGTTCCTTATTTGTAATTTGATGCTCAACTTTGGATGATATGTATTTAGTTGGGCTAATTATTTGACCAAAGTTCGTGTTAAAATTTATATTGTATATTTTTAATACACTCTAACATATTTGTTGTATATGTTTAATAATTATGCCAACTCTTATTACGGTTTAGCATTTGAGCACTCAAACGAAAAACCTAGCGAACTAGAACACAAGCTGTGAGAAAAAAACAAAAGGATGATATTTTCAAATGTTTCGAGTGCACGAGTCAAGGCTTTTCAAAGGCATTTTGGGTTTTGATTTACAATTCATGCGTGCTAGAGAGAGAGCATTTATACCATACAATGTAACCAATTTTTAAAAGGCTCTTGTATATATAATGGTGCAAACCCGCTTCCAAACCAATGTTGGACAAATGTTTTTAAAAGTCTTTTCATCTTCATTTCTAACTCAAATTGGTCTACTTTAAGAATCAATTTCTCATTCATCCATTATCTATTTTGAATATACAATATATCAATTTATTTATCTTACTTCAAAGAGTACAAATCTATCTTGACTCGACCCAAATCATAAATAAATTCCACGTATATTTATATCACAAAATAGTCATTTAAATGTAATTTTATGCTAAAAATTTCAACAAAATTAACATTAAAATGATGAATTATATTGAACACTAGCTTGTTTCAAAATAAAGACGATGGCAAATTACCTAGGATTCATTTGGGAACTCAAAGAACCACGTGTCGAATGGAAATACCAATATATGTCCACCCTCATTTGCTAAATTGCATAGGAGATTTATACTTATGCGTTCCAACTTTATACTATGTCTCACCACTCACATCCACTAACGTTATTATAGTCGTCAGGCTTCAAGTTTCATTATATCATAAATAATACTCCTTCTATCCCATTTAGCCTGTCATATTTACTTTTTATTGATCAAAATCATTTTTTTTCATTGTTTATTTTCGTTAATAATTTTAATTATTTTTAAATTTGATTTTTTTTTGTTAACAATATTTTTAATGTAATTTATAAATATAAAAATTTTATATATTAATACTAATAATAATTATTCTTAGGAACAACTACTTATACGGTGGTCGGTCCTGAATCTTAGGGTCGAACCAAATCCGACCCAAACATCATCCGGTCTAGACAACCTAACTTCCCAACCTTGCCTTGCGCCGAGCTATCTAGGAGGGGACTCTCTCGGAGCTCGTTTTGCGGAACCGGTTAGGTCAGACGGGCTTTCTTGGCTTGAGGGACCAACTCAACAGTAACTTGTGGGTTCTGGGCACTTGGCCTCTGGACTTTGGGCCAGCATCTGGCCTCGTGCATGGCCTCCACGCGGTGCCCATCCTGCAAGTCCGTGTCCCCTTGCATCTTATAAATACCACATTTATTGCTATTTATGTGATATTCATATATATATATATATATATATATATATATACCCCATGAACATGTGTTAAGGTCCATAAATGAAATAAATCTTGAGTTGTCAAATAATTCAAAGTTCCCCACCTTCTATACACTTATACGCATAAGAGAACTTGATCACAACTGATTCGTCAAAATCCCACAATGATTCCATAAGTTCAATTCCTGACCAGTAGCATTTAAACCCCACCATTCCACTTGAAACAAGACTAAACGTTAATTAGATGACTAGTCAAAATATCTTGCAGGACTTCCGGTAATATTTTTTGTGAGGTAGGAACAAGAAAAACCTGGAACTATCTACCACAGTTTACAAACCTCCTGATTTTATGTATGCCTCCCATGTCTTTTAGGTAACCACATTCATCTCCTTCCAGTCAACATCATATCACCCTTGCTAGCCATCCTCGCGAGTTGATCTTCACCACGTTCCGTTCTCTAAGATGATACATTTAGATCACTGTTTTATAAACTATCTTTTAAATTTAAAATTAAATCTCTAGCCATATTAATCATACCTAGAATTATTTTAGGAGTTCTATGATTAATTCTCAATTCTTCCTGAGGATTCTAACTTTTTTGATGAGATAGGATAACACTATAACAGTATTATTTACGAGTACTAATCATTGTTTCATTATTATTATTATTATTATTATTATTATTATTATTATTATTATTATTATTATTATTATTATTATTATTATTTTACTTTTAAAATTGTAATACAATTTTTTTTAATCATGATCAGTTTAGCAATCCAAAATTTCTAACATCACTTTTGAATTAATATATGTTGTATCCTGGCTGCGAACGAACAGGAACGAAAACAATGTCGGACGAAAGTCCTTTTAATATAGGCTAGATTTGAACAAGGAAAGTGTAGGATAATTCTGTGACGTGTTGAACACAACACTGCCTTAAAAGCTTTATACAACCAGGGTATCGTAAGCTCTCGACCAGCAAACACAGAATATTGAACCAAATTAATTCTGCTCAGACTTTGTATGAGTGACGAAGCATAGGAAGAAGAAATTATATGTTGTTCGTTGTTTTGTTTTGTTCTTTGGAGCTGAATGAAATGCTATTTATAGTAAGAAACACAACAACCCCTTTTCTACCAGCCATAAACTGAGAGTGAGAATAGCAAATTCAAAAGGGAAGGTTGTGGACACATAGTGCTCATCTCAAGGAAATGTGGACACGTAATGTTCATTGTGATTTATGTGGACAAGGTGCTATGTGGTGTCATGTGATGATCCACAAAATCAGGCTAGAGCTTCTTTCTTCTTTACTATTTCCCAACAATCCCCCACATAGTTAAGAAGTAAGGAGATAATAGGAAAACGTCTGAGCGAAACACAAGAGCTGATTTTAACATCAGTGTCAACGGCTTGAACTAACGCATGACTACACCGAGTAATTTCCTTCCTTGAGAGTGAGATGACTCTTGAACTCTCAGATCAGTAAAATTTTGAACTCAAGTGTTCACGTCAGCTCTAATCATTTGAAGGTTCAGCACAGTCAACTTCTTGACTTATTCATAATCCCTGTTACGTCTATCTCTATATAGACTTTCACTCTGTCAAGTCTATCTTAGCATAGACCACCCATAGAAGGCTACAGAGTTGAACTACTTGATTTATTTTTCCTTTTTGGTGTAAGTCTTTCCATGACTTCGTTTGACCACTGAAGTGGTATCCATCATGAATTTCTTACCTCATAGGTTTTAAACCCATCTCCCTTGATGTTTCAAGGACGGCTTTCTGATTTAAGCCTTTTGTGAGAGAATCTGCAATATTCCTCTCAGACCTCACAAATTCCATTGTGATAACCCGATTTAACAGTAACTGCCTTACAGACTCATGTCTGACTCTTATGTGTCTTCTCTTCCCATTATAGACACTATTTTTTGCAACACAAATGGCAGTTTGAGAATCACAATGTATAGGTACAGCAGGTGTTGGACACCCCCACAACGGCACGTCTGCCAATAGATATCTTAGCCACTCAGCCTCTTGGCTAGCTAGATCTAGGGCTATGAACTCTGCTTCCATAGTTGATCTAGCTATACACGACTGTTTAGTCGATTTCCACGATATAGCCGCACCACACATAGTGAACACATATCCACTTGTTGAGCTGGCATCTTCACTGTCATTTACCCAGTTTGCATCACAAAACCCTTCCATCACTGTTGGGAATCCTGAATAGTCAAGTCCCCAGTCCATAGTACCCCTTAGGTACCTTAGCACTCGTTTCAGTGCACTCCAGTGGGAACTACTCGGGTTGTGTGTATATCGACTGAGCTTGTTCACTGCAAACGCAATATCCGGCCTAGTATAGTTCATCAAGAACATTAGACTCCCAATTATTTTTGCATATTCTTCTTGGGACACACTCTCTCCCACGACTTTTGATAATTTGACACTTGGATCATAAGGGGTTTTAGCCGGGGTTACCTCAAAACTGTTGAATTTCCTTAACAGTTTCTCTGTATAGTGGATTTGTGACAAAAGGTAACCTTTGCCGGTTCTGAGTACTTTTACTCCGAGTATAACATTGGCTTCCCCCAAATACTTCATGTCAAATTTAGCACATAGGACCCTTTTGGTCTCATTAATAGCTTCTATGTTTGAACTGAATATCAGCATGTCATCTACATAGAGGCATATAATCACAACTTTTGACTCAATCTCTTTGGTATACAAGCATGCATCTGACCGGTTAGTAGTGTAACCCAGTTTTATTATTGTTTTATGAAACTTTTCATACCACTGTTTTGGTGCTTGTTTTAGACCATATAGAGATTTTTTGAGTCTACATACCTTTTCTTCCTGACCTGGAGCAACACATCCATGAGGTTGTTCCATGTAGATCTCTTCTTCTAGATCACCGTTCAGGAATGCCGTTTTCACATCCATTTGATGGACTATCAACCTGTGCATGGATGCTAAAGTAAACAAAGTACGAAT
>CM008335.1:24328688-24340812 GCA_002525835.2 Ipomoea batatas
TGTTAATGTATAATTTAATTTCCATATAATTAAGAAAATTGCTTTGTAATATTAATATGTTGATAATATATGATTTAGTTTTGTATATAATTAAGAAAATTACTTTATAATGGCTTCTTTCTTATATTAATATATTTTAATAAATATTGTAAATTAAAAGTTATAGCGTAATAATAACAAAATAAAATTGTGTAGTATTCTTATGACAAAGGTGCAATTGCCCACCGCAAGCGCCCATGTCCCGCCCCGACAGATTATGGTCTTAACTGATCAATAGAGGTTATATTTTTGCTCACTGCGCACAAAAAGCTCAACTCAGTTTGAGATGTTGCTCGCACACTATCACTGGTGAAACCCGATCTTTAACTTATTATGATAAATTTCATTTATGTGACTAATTGAGTTACTCATGTCGGCAATTGTGCAGTATTCTCATTTGACTATTTGAATGGTGTGCGTGAGGTCGCTCACACCAATTAGAAATACAATGAACACAAAATTCCCCTTTTTGACTATTCAAGATGTGTGACATTTCAACCAGTGGTTGGTCAATGAAAAGGTCAAATACGAAAAGAGGTCAAGGCCTAATTATTGTGCAAATGATAAGTGTAGTTTTAATAAATAAAATTCATATACATGTTTTGTTGGAAGAATAAAAGGAAACAAAAAAAATTTTGTTATTCACTTTTTTTATTGAATCAATCAAAGTATTTTATACTGTATATACAAAGTAAAAAATGCAACAAAAAATAAGAATAAATGTAATATTATTTTTTTAAACTGTATACTAGTTACACCACTTTTTGGTTCTCGATATTGTGACATTGTCATATTGTCATATTATTTTAATTTTGCCACATTATATTCAATATACTTTCTCCCTCTGTTGTAGCTCAAAGAGTCAATACCTCACCACCGGAGATTCTATCTGTGACTTTTTTCAAGGAGAGTCACAGAAGTGCCAAGTGAGCACAAGGTATCTAGCGGATAGTTAATTCATTTCATTTAATGTTAATAGGAACATTCATAAAATAAAATAATTTTTTTTAATTAGAATTGACTGTGAACAAACTATATATTATGGTCATTTACCGGGTTGAGATCAAGTGTAAAGAATCAATAACTTGATGTGAACATTTTCTTAGTCTTGCATTATGATATAGGATAGTTTTTATACAGTTTTATATATCACTCTGTATAATTATATTATGATAAAATTTCACTATTGACCATTGGTTATTGTATACGTACAAATTTGGTCCTAACCATTAATATTTTTAAATTGTGTGCATGACTATGTAATTTGTATCACATTTGGTCCGTGGCTATTAATAATTTTAAATAGGTGCATGACTTTGTAATTTGTATCACATTTGGTCCTACCGTTCAATTTTCCGACCAACTATTGCCAATGGACCAAAATTATATTTTCTTTTGCCAAGAAAATATTAATAGTCAATGGAACAAAAGTGAACTTTTTTCTTATACTATTATGCATTTCATTTCTAAAAATTATTAGAATATACATAAGCCATCGAGCTAAATACCAAGTAAAATATGTTTAAATTAAATTTTAATGGTTCTACGTAGCTCATGAATTAAACCCAATCTTTCAAGACAATGGATTGAATTCGTATCCCACTCTTTCTTCCATATATATATTAGATGTGTCAAAAGAAAATTAGTCTGAGCATGGTACGAGTTTAAAGATGTCTCCTACAGTTAAGATCTATTGAGCATGGTACGAGTTTAAAGATGCCTACCTCCTACAGTTATGATCTGTTCAGAATACCTAGTGGTATAACAAATAAACAAAAAATTTGAATCCAATCATTGAGAAAACTTTTGAAAATGATAGAGTATTTCATATATAAGTTGATAAGGATAGCCTAATAGTAACATTAATTTGTTGACATGGGCACATGTAAACCATAATGGAAAGGATGACCACATGCAAAGTAGCAGCACCCACCATTTCTTGCAATCGATGGATTATTGTGCAAATGCTTTGCATTCAAGCTGAAAAGACAATCATTAAACCCATAAAGCTGAGGACCATTTCTTTAGTTTATATCTTGCTACCATCTTTATACCCTGGCATTGCTATGTAGATGCAGAAAGCCTTAGCTGCTTAGACATTATCATTATACTTGGATGAATTATGAGTGTGGGGTTGAAGAAGGATTTGGGGGTGGGGGTCTGTCTATTACTCCAACCCTCAATTCTCAGGCCAACTGAAAATGGGAAAGATGAAACAAAAGTTATTTAGCTTTAATGGCCATGTACTCATCATGGCCTTTCGCGTGGGTTTGGATATCCTTAAAAGATATACTCCGTATTTCGTTTGAACTGATAGTTAAACCGCAAAATTATTATGGTCAACAATCAAATTCAGCAATCATTATACGGAACATGGTTCACCTTGTAAGATTAACCACTGACATAAGGTTCATTTGTTATATATGAAAGTTCCTTTTTAATATATTGTTATTTTTTAAGGTTAATTGTTTGTGTACAAATATATTAGAAATGAATCTTTAGTATATAAAAAATGAACATTTATTTATAATATACAGTATAATTTGCGCAAATTTGGTTAAACAAAAGTTTTTGGCCTTTTACTTTCTAGTTGTTCTTTCTCTGGATAAGTAGCTACCTGAGCATAGTCGATAGTCCCTTCTTTTTTTCCACTAATCTATATCTATATAATAACAAAAATACTAATAAAAAAATTTTTAAGCACAAAGAGTTTGTCCAACCATTTTTATATAAATACACTATATTTCGCTAATAAATCGCATCAATATTAATTTGTGCTAGTAAATGGTTTTGTTCTAATTTTCGTATAATATATAAAGTATACTCCTTAAAGAGACAAGGATGGAATGTAAAAAATGTTATTTAGAATTTCAAATTCATGTTCCTAGATTCCAAGACTTTTGCTAATAAAAGTTCAATTGTAAGATTTGAAAAGAAAGTAGTTTTTTTTTGTGTGATGAGAGAAACCCACCGCCGCTACTCGAGAGTGTGCACTGGGTAAATCTCATCTTGTGATTCTAGCCGACAAAAGATTACAAGAAAGTAAACCAGCTTAGGTTGTCTATAGCTTTCCAGGTCAAACCAAGAGAGTTTGGATTCGAACTCCTGAGTCATGACCTTGTGATTACAAATTTGTATCCTTAGTCATCTTGGCACGGTTACCCCGAACAAAGTAGTTTTTTATTCATAGGGGTAGTCATCAAATCAAGCCAAATCAAATATCATGTTTGAATAAAACTTGCTATATTATTGACAAGGAGAGATTGGAAAAGCATATCAAAATCATGCTACCTTGGGAATTTCGGTCCCTTTTCAAACCATTTTCTCCCTCACTTAGTCACTTCATTGAACCAATAGTGCCCTGTATATATAATAGTTGAATATATAGCTTATTTTAAGCTAGAAATAAACTATAAGCTCTGTTCGGCAAAACATGCATAGAGAGCGTAAAATAATAACTTATTTTGAAACACTAATCAAAATAAGTCAGTAACTACTACTTTTAAGCTTTCAGCTTTAAACTACTAGCTTATAAACTAGGTATGCCAATCAGAGCCAAAGAAGTGACAGTTTTAAAGCACTTCAATACTCATATCATCAATGAGGGAGACAAGGATCACACCTGTCCCGTGAAGAAACTTCGCCCAAATCTCGAAAGGAATCAGAAATGCAGCCGCCCGTCACCTGCTGAATCTGGTAATGAAATGCTGATACCAAAAACATAAAGAGTTAGAAGGAAAACGAGTCTACAATCGACGTAATATGTTGCACAGGAGGCAATCATATGAAACACAACTGAGATACAAAAACAATCTAGTCTAGTATAATAACCTAGAAATGCAATGTAAATGGTTTCCATTTTGTCAACCTCATCCAAAAAGCCAAACAAAAGCTATTATACCATAGGGAGGCAAAAGCAATAGGACTTTTGAGAATCTAAAAAAAGCTATATATTTTTGTTACAGTATTAGTCGAAAGGCTATTGTACACCAACTTGATAAGAGTAACAACTCCCGACAAATTTCCCACACCCACATTCCATTGGTTGAATGTAGATGCTCTAAAAGCACATTACTATATTCTAAAATTCTATGTTGCATTGCTACAAGCACGAAACGAGAGTAAACAGTATACGAAGCAGCTGACTAAAAGTCGCCAAGAGAGATTTACTTATCAACAGCCATTGAGTGGACTCCTGAAAATTTTATAAGTTGAATACCGTAGAATGTTTTCCAGGATGGGGAAACTTTAGAAGCCATCTGCACTGTTGTCTTTCATTTCTGAACTTGGACCGTCATCGAAACCAGAGCCTGGGGCAAGCTCATTGAGATCAAGAAAGCGCCTCTTTCTTCCCCCACCTTCAACTTCCTCTTGATCTGTGCTATTTGATATTTCGGGTGCATTTGCTTGCTCTGATGTAGTCCCAGTCGCCATATTAACAGATTGATTGGCTAATTTGGCTTTCCCGTCCTGATTATCATTGTTTTCCTCGGAATCAGTACTTCCGGCTGAAAATTCAGCGTTATTATAATCAAGACCATTATAGTACTCATCTGAAGAGTTCGACTTCTCAGGTTTCACTGGCTCCATCTCTGATTCTGACAGCTCATACTGTCTATAATCGGGTGCATTTGCTTGCTCTGATGTATTCCCGGTTGCCACATTAACAGATTGATTGGCTTCCCCGTCCTGATTATCACTGTTTTCCACAGACTCAGTACTTCCGTTTGAAAATTCAACATTATTATAATCATAATCATCTGAAGAGTTCGACTTCTCAGGTTTCATTGGCTCTGTCTCCGATTCTGACAGCTCATACTGTTTATAATCGATAGAGTTTCTAGTTGCCCTTCTACTACGCCTCAAACCTGATTGAAACTCACCGGCAGACCTCAGTTTACTTTCTCTTCGAGTGCGGCCCACCCGTAATCTTTTTAGTCTTCGGTGCTCCCCGCTGTCCTCGCTGGCACTAAAGGAGTCATCTCCATCATCATCCTCCTCTTCTTCTTCTTCTTCAGGATTTTCTTCATCCCATTTGTACTCTTCATCGCCTTCCGAGCTACTTGAAGCCATACGCCGCTGTTTTCGTCTCCTTAAATATTCATCATCGTACACAACTTCACCAACTATATCATCGTCACTGTTGAATTCCGCCTCATTATCAGATACAGCTTCAACAAACTCTTTTTCAGAATACCGTTGGGGTCTCTGCCTTCGTCGGTTGCTATACGCAGCAAGACTAGTTAGTCTTTGTTTATTAGTGAAAAGAAAAACAGATATCAATAGAGGAAAGCATACAGTACCCGCGATCCAATAGTTCAGCTTTGTCATAGTCATCATCATATTCATCATACTCGGGTGACTTAGGAGACCGTAGTTTGAAGGACACGTGTGGAAATTGAGGAGCTCTCAATATACCATTTGCAGGAGCTTCACGTTTCACAGAAGCATCTCTTCTGACAGCGTGTTCTGGGGATGGCTGTTTCTTTCTGAGGATAAAGAAAAAACAACAAATCTGTCAGCACAAAACGTGAGATTCTAAGAGTGAGATTTTTTTTTTTTTTTTGAAAAAAAGAGTGAGATTTAAAACAAGGGGGATAAAAGGAACGGGGAAGGAGTAACTTGGGGGACCTAAAACGAGCACAATTAGAGAATTTTAAGGTCATAAGATCAATACGTGGTTACTTTGATAGCCTCATTAATTGATCGATCATAATCATCTGCAAGACAAGCGGCACACAATTAAATGTCAGGTGCTACTAATAAACGACACACGAGAAATCTCTACTGCATTCCACCTACCAAAACTATAGGTCACGGGCTTTCTACCACGAAGGGAACGTCCAGCAGTAAAGCCATCAATATTCATCATACTGTCAAGCAACAAAGCTTGTCTGTGCTGTTTCTTCAACAATTTCTCTTTTCTCTGCAAAAAGAGATAATTATAGTACAGAAAAATACCAAATAGAAGTAACGCAGAAGAGGTAGTATTGAGGCAAGAAATTGAACCCTACCTTGTGGACCTTCTCAATCTCATGAAGCATGTTATTTTTCAACTTTTTCCCAACAGAAACCTCTGTTCTATTGTTACTTGTAAATAGCTTCTCCTGTAGAAAAAGGTAACCTACTGAGCAATGAGACAGGAATCATTGGAAAAGGGAAACGGGAGAAAAGTGAAAAGGGTTGGGGGTCGTTTAGTAACGTGGAAAAATGGAGAATTTTCCAAAAAAATAGAGAATTGTGGAAGTGGAAGAATGGAAAATGGAAAACTTGTTTACTAAAACCAATTCTCTAAACCAATTCTCCATCTCCATTCTTCCATTTCTATACAATTTTGGAGAGAACCAAAATTGAGTTTTCCATTCTTCCAAATGGAAAATGGACGGGTGAACAGTGCCATTTTCGCCTTGAGGTCTCAGGCTCAAATCTTGCTGGGAGCAATTCCTTTAGCGCGAATTCGTTTTGATCCCAGCAGCCTTCTTTTAGCAAATTAATTCCTATTATTGTTATTATCTTTATTATTGTTGTTGTTATTATTGTTATTATTATATTATTATTATTATTATTATCTTATTATTATTATTATTATTATTATTATATTTGTTGTATACATATATAAATGTTATATGGGATGATTGTATTTAATGAAGTTTTTAGTATTTTGTTTTGTAATCAAACTATGTACTAAAACTAAAGAAATGAAGAAATTGGAGAAATCGAGAAGAAAAATTGGAAAACTGGAGAAATGGAAAACTGGAGGAATGGAGAAGGAAAAATGAAAAACTGGAGAAATGGAAAATTGGAAAAGGAAAAACAGAAAAATGAAGTAAACGACCCCTTGAGTTTTCCAAATTTCTTAGTTATATTGGAAAACTGTTTTCTGAATAGAGAACAGTTTTGTATTTTTCTAAAATGGAAAACTGTACAAGTAAACATGTTTTCTGTTATCTAGTTTTCTATTTATCTAGAAAAATGGAAAATTTCTCCATTAAATGCACCCTAAGTAAGAGCTCATAATTGCTCCAATTGACTCTCTTTTTCTCAATCAACCTCTTTTCATTCAACCCTAACATTAAGCCTTACACCCTCACATCCTTTCTATTCTGATTGTCAGCTGTAAATGCTATGGAGTAATATTGTTGGCATCCATATACTATATAATTAGCATCAATCTACAGTTTGGAGAGGGGCAATAAAATGGAAAATCAATCATATTTATTGCAGACGAAGAACAAAATTGTTGCAAACTGAAGAAACAAAGACCGATATTGTGGCTCTATTTAGTTACTCTGTCAGTACAAAACCTTTCTGCTTGAAACAAAAATTGCTCAAGATAAATCCAGATATGAAAGGTAGTGCCTTTAATTCCCAATAAAGATTTGTGCTTACATCCAAATAGCATGAGGAATATCTTTTCTTTGTTTTTAAGTTAATGGAATATGAAATATCTTAGGTGAATCAAGGAGCTTTCCATTTTCAATTCTGCATTCTAGTTCATGATAAATATAGAAAACAGGCATTCATCATTCATATTTTCTTTAAATGGCAATGATAAATAGAGTAACTTACAGAGACATCCTGGAATTCATCCAAATTAGTAGCAGCAGTTTCCCACTGGTAACATGAGTTAGGAATAGGCTGTACATTTTTCCCCTTTCCTTTCTTCACCTCAACTTTTCTGATCTCACGGTATAATCGATGACCAATGATGGGATCATCTTCATACCTAAATTACAACAGGATGTAGCTGAAAAGCTTTCACATCTAGGTAACATATGGCATTTAAAACAAGAATAGATGTCCTCCAATGCAACAAGAAAATTTTCCGAGGCATATTCTATTGCAAC
The DNA here is from genome assembly GCA_002525835.2 of Ipomoea batatas. Classification (NCBI taxonomy): domain Eukaryota; kingdom Viridiplantae; phylum Streptophyta; class Magnoliopsida; order Solanales; family Convolvulaceae; genus Ipomoea; species Ipomoea batatas. The sequence continues at coordinate 24,336,575 of CM008335.1, forward strand.
GAACATATAAAGTTAAGCGAGCAAAATACTAACCAATAAGAGATTCCATGTGAATCACCTCCAATTCGTTCTTTGCGAAACGCAGAAAGTTGAACGCCTTGTTTTAATGAGTTATCAATATAGTTACGAATATCCTCTTGCTGCAAAACAGGGCAAAAAGATATTGTTGGAATTCCAGATCATTACTAGTACTAATAACAGTAAATTAGGATAAAAGGGGGAATGCAGTCAAGGTTACAGAACTATTCGGGCTGATACACAACGTTTTATCAATTTGCTAAAGTTCCAGCTCGGAATCATCCACATAAATAGCACCCATCTTGAGTTTTATAAAATTGCAAGAGGATGCCCAGGGGCCCCGTATCACTCACTAATACAGTAGGTAGTTTGCTGGCTTAAAAAGAAAGACTGTAAAGGACTCAACTCCATCTCCTTCTATACGAGGATGCACACAAACACACCATCATAGTACCTCAAAAGCATTGCTGGAAACAAACCTACTAAGTGATACCGTTTAAAGCGTGTCCACATCTTAAACAGTTACTCTACATGGAAACAAAAACACCATTTTTATGCGTGAAAACAGAAGGAGAAAGGCAGCAATGTTGATGTGCTGGAGATTTTGTGCCAAGACTCAAGGAGATCAGGAAAATTTTCCACTGCATTGGTATGCAAATCAGCAGAAAATGGGGGGAAGGTAAAAACTATGTTTGCAGAAGTGGGGTTAGGCACTTAGGCCCATCTAAATCAACACTCCAAATATAGTGTGGATTGCATAATCCGCTAATGGAGAGGGCCCAAGAACAGAATGGAAAAACCTTGGGAACAATGAATCTGCTAGGAATGTAAGTCATGATAACCAGGGTGACCTTATTCTACCAGTTCCTTACCTTTTTTCAACAGAAACATTTACCCTTACAAATAACTTTCAGTTATTGATTTACTGTGATTCTGTTCTTTCAAACTTTCCATTCCGGGGAAGAATAAAAAAACATCATGCACGCATAACAGATTTTTTTAAATTTGTTTTTCTTTTCCACTGAATTCCATGTCCCAATACACTTCCAATTAACTGTAAGGCCAGATTTTTTTAAAATTGTTTTTCTTTTCCATTGAATAAATTTATCCTAAGATTTCATATCTGTTTTCAAAAAAAAAGAAAAAAGATTTCATATCTGGAGTTTTGAACAAAGAAATAAATATTAAATAAAACCCAACCAAATAGGTAAAGATTTCTATGAATCCTAGTTTGCAAGATTGTATCCACCCAAATGGATAAAACATATCCCAGCAGTATCCTTTTATCTTCCCTAAGTTCCCTCTAAATCTGCATTTTTCAATGAGTACCTAACACAACCAATAATCACTATACTACAAGAATCTTAGATCATCAATTCTATATAAATCAATAACAAAACCTTATATAAATATCAAATAACTTAGAGCAGTAAGAAATTGAAAGCCAGATATATGTTAAACTCTACCTCAACACGAATATCGCATAATGCTTTCAGAATAACCACACGAACAGCAGGATCAAGTGCACTGTATGCATCAATTTCGGCCCTAAAATTTCAGCAAAATTCACAAATAACCAAACTTAATTTGTTAAATAATAAAAACTAAATATGTTTGAATTTGAATTTGCAATGCATGATCACTCACCCATGTGATGCTACAATAGGTAATTCCCCCTCTGCAACCTGCAATGCATAAAATGAATAAATGGTTAGCACTTCAGAAACAGTTTTTCATAACTTCACTTCTCAGAGCTGCAAGTGACTTACCCAGTGCCACCAATCTCTTAATTTTCTGCACAAAACAGTTACCCAAGTATTGTATCCAAGTGCCACTCGTGTAACAGGAGGGATTGCCTATGGAAGTGAAATAAATAAAATAATAAGCATTGCCTGTTAGCAATTTAGCAATGCACAGAAAAGCAGAAGTGTCTATATATCAGTATCCAAAAATAGCCAAAACTCAAAGTTACCACCTATCGCTCTGCCTTTAAATGGAAACTTAGTAACAAAACTCATGCATCCATTTTGACATGGTAACATGTCTGTCACCTCCTAAAATCAAATCCCTAAAACATTATGGTAGCAAACTACTAAGTTCAATAATTTCATAGTTGAATAATAATTGCTTATCAATTTCCACAGAGCAATCAAACTATAATTACAACAGTTATTACATGAACACAACAGCAATGCCTAATTATTAATATCTTTTTCAACTTTGTATTCTAGTTTTCTCCAAGCCTTATAAATGTGTCTACACACACACACACACAAATAGTTCTACAAAAATTACCTCTATCCTTGTTTGTTGCTAGGTTTGATAAGAGCAAATGAACAATGCTTAAATCTAGCAAATTTGACACCCACCAACATACTTCAAAGAAACTAGGATAATGGCCAAATGGTTACATAGATTTCAATTCCTTATTTGAGATAAGAGTCCAAACAACAGTCTCTAACAGTCAAAAGGCTTGATGATAGAATGAAACATATCATATCATACATGAATTCCCCCCATCTATCAACTGCTTTGTTGCACCATGGACAAAACAGAAAAATAAAGTAGCTTTTCTATGTATACTCATCTTTTCACCCCTGAAAGGGACTTATAAAAATCCACAAGCATAACCGTTGAAAGTAGCAAATAGAATTTGCAGTTTTAGTCACCACCAATAACATTCATGTACAGTGTACTGTTAAGACATATTATCTTCAGTGGGTTTCACAAAAGCTTTAACTTTTCATAATTCCTAGATTTAATAAACATCATGGTCTCTTTGTGCAAGACCACCACCAAAACCACAACTGCCGCAAGTAGTAAACATTAATTAATAACATTTGAAGAAGGGAAAAATGAAATCTTTACAAATATTGTCACTCCAAATAAAAAAAGGCACCACAAACACAGAATAATAAGAACAATTTCTTTATCTTCCTCATGAGTTGCAAGGATGCAATACATTAGAGAAAATACAATAGTCACCATACAAGAGATGCCCACATTCCTAAAAAAGTTCTCATATCATTGAAAAGAATAGGAACTAAAATCACCATGGGTACAAAGTTAGTAGAAGCACACTATGATAGCCTCAATTTAGAGAACCAACTTTTTTTTCCTTTTAACAACAAAAATGCACTAACCTTCAATAGTGGCATGTGTATATCAGCTAGTGTACTATTTGGCATGATCAATGCTGTTTCAAATTCCTCAACTGAGAACTCCACTTTAATGTTCAGCAACGGCCTGAAAATCTAAAACCAGAATAGCAAGAACACATTAGCTTCAAACCACCAAATTTAACTTTCACAAACTTTCTCAGCTTGAGACATACATTCAAGAAATTCAGTATGGAAGCTAACTGCCACATGGACCGGAGCTTCCACCGTGGCAACTGTGATGCCTCCGGCTCTGCCACCAAAGGAGTAACTATCTTACTACACTGCTGCTTAGACGACTTGGACAACCCGTCCTCCTCTTCCTCTCCCTCCTCCTCCTCACTCCCATTCATCTTCTCATCCTCATATTCCTCCTCATCCTCCTCCTCCCTGAGCAGCCTAGCAGCCAACCTCTCCTTCCTAGCTGAAGTCTTCTTCTTTCTCTGCCTCGCGGCCGCCTGTGCCTCTGCCTCAGCAGCAGCCTGAGCCTGCAGCCTTGCTGCAGCACGTTTCGTGCACTCCCTCGCCGGCCTCTCTCTCCTAACTACAAAATTGTTATTACTACAGTCATTGTTCCGTTTACTCAGGTTGCTATTACTGTGGTTACTGTTAGCAGTGTTCTTGCTTTCACCGGGATTCTGTTGGATCGGGGATGAAGCGGACATGGCGAGATCAGAGAGGGGATTGTCTACGGAGGGTTTAGCAGAGAGATCATGAGGTCGCATTGACAAAAGAATGAGTCTTTTCTATTGTAAGAACAAGAAACAGAGCTTTTTCAGCAAAGGGTTTCAGAAATTATCGCGAAAATCTATATATATTAAAACATATAGTTTAAGACTCCTACTTATTTTATGAATAGGGTAAAACAGCAGAAAGACATTAAGACAACATCATCCGATAATACGAAACATGGATACTATAATTCTGATGAATTTTTAAAAATAAATAATAAAAACAAAGTTCAGGCTTCTAGTGGGTGTTACACTGTTCTTGGTGTTTTGGACTTTTGGGGCAAAAGAGACACTCGATTTTCTTGAAGAGATAGAGACACAAAGAGAGAGA
>CM008335.1:24398309-24416849 GCA_002525835.2 Ipomoea batatas
AAAAAAAAAAAAATTTTATATGAACATATCATTGGATAAAAAAAGGGAAAGTTGTTCAAATTAGAGCAGCTATTTTCTTTATATTCTGTATTTCATTTTAATATAGCTTCAAATGTGTTGAGTTTATGCCTGTGGGGATCTGGTGCTGCATGATTTATGGGGTTGGTCCCAGAGCTCAGGAATCCACATTGTGTAGGGTCTGGAGTAGGGAAGAAAGGTCTATGCAGTCTCTTTTAAGAGCTTCCTGTTGTAACCCATGATGTAATGGGTTAGTGCAACTTGATTAGGCTTGCCTAAAATTTTGAAGTGTTTGTGAAAATATATATTGGAAATTGTTTTTATGTAATCCAAATTAGGCATTTGTAATTGAACTCTGACATCTGTCTCTTGCAAAAAATTTAAATAGTATATGAATCCATCAATAATTAAATGTGTCATTTGATTTTTACTATGAACTTTATCCTTAGTAGAGCAAAATATTGATTTCTAAAAATGTGTTCTTTGCTTTGCATTTCTTTCCTAATTAGTTTTTACTGTTCGACTCACTATAGCTACTGTTACAATAAATTTTCATTTTTTTGGCTGTGTAATGCCCACAGGGTGCAAGCCAACCAGCGTGCAGGACGAGCTGGAAGAACACGGCCTGGAAAGTGCTACCGCTTATATCCTTCTATGATTTACCACGATGATTTTTTGGATGCTACGGTCCCTGAAATACAGAGGTCTTCTCTTGCGGGAGCTGTTTTGTATTTGAAGTCATTAGATCTCCCTGATATGGATATTCTAAATTTTGATTTCCTTGACCCTCCATCAGGTAAGGGTTGTATCTTCTTTGAATACCTTGAGTCTTAACTTTCTTGTATTTTGATTTAGGCCAGAACTTTGTGATCGAATAATTTATTGTTGCACATCCCGTTGTTTTGCTACAGTTGAGTCTTTAGAAGATGCCCTGAGGCAGTTATATCTGATTGATGCTATTGATGAAAATGGTTCTATTACTTCCCTTGGACGAACCATGGCTGGTAAAGTCCATCTCTGAATTGTATGCTTTTTGCTAGTCTGATATGGGAAAGAGATTCTGCTGGAATGTAACTGGAAAACCCTTGCTAAAGTTGGTACTTCATTGGGGTCACTAGCACTGTTGTTGTTTAGACTTTGGAGATATAACTAGAAATTAAAAGTACTCTGTATTATTTGAATCTGATCATCTTTCATTCTTCGTGCAGAGCTTCCGCTAGAACCTTCTCTTTCCAGGACCTTAATAGGGGCTAATGATTTGAGTTGCTTATCTCAAGCATTGACAGTTGTTGCTATGCTATCTGCTGAAACAACTTTGCTTCCTGGTCCTAGGTAGACTTTAAAGCATTTTTGGATTACCAGTGATCAATGAATGAAACCCGCCCACCCCCCAAAAAGAAAAGAGGATAGTAATATGCCTGGATTCTATGAATGAAGTTGTGGAGTTTCAACCAATTTTTTACCCAAGCTTATATTACTACAACCTTGTCATGCTAGTGGGAGTTATCTGATGATGTTTTTACAACTGGATATATGAGAATGATGAGATGTTGGGTTCCTGGATGGCTGGATGTGGATTTTTTTTTTTTGGGGTGTAGCCCAGGGTTTCCACCGTCGGACACAGTAACTAATCCTCTCGCCATACGCAAGGCCAATGATTTGGTTAAGGGTGAATGAGGCCCTTCCACTCAACCACACCCTCCAGGTTTCCTGGATGGGGATTGACAGAATGTTAAATTGACCAAAACATGTCCAATAAGTTTGGAGACTAGTGCTCCCTCTCCTCTCTTTGGTTGTCTTTGTCAAATTAAATTTTTGGTCTGTGGTGGTTAGGATCTCCTTCATCTTTCCTTTGATTGTATGGTAGATATCTGTTGTCTTTTCATTTTGTAAGTGTCTTGGGTTCTTGGCCTACAGGAAGAACACTGAGAAGAAGAAGAGGAAACACACTCCTTCAAACCTTCCTGATGGATCTGGCTGGGGTGATCATATCCAACTACTTCAGATATATGAGCTTTGGGATCAAACAGATTATAGCGTAGACTGGTGTAAAGAAAACAACTTGCAGGTATTATGCTATTTCCCTCCATTTCTATCTGTATCTGGAGTTTCGTTATAACCCTTTAAATAGCTTTGGTTTTGTGGGACTTGCTAATGATAGGTACGAGGAATGATGTTTGTGAAAAACGTAAGGGGACAGTTAACTCAAATAATGCAGAAAATGGCCAAAGGTAATGCTTTTGTGCAACCAAGTTTCTACCCTTTTTTCTTAATGTTATAGTCCACGACCACTTTTGAAGTTTTGCAAATTTTCCTATGATTCTATAGTTCTCAACTGAGTTATGCGTTAATTCTAATCCAATCATTGTCTCCTTTCTACCTTGATAACTCTTATTTCCAAAATTGACTTCATGTTTTAAAAGTCAGAAACTTTTAATCTTCCATTGGAAAGGGTTGGTGGGTTTTCTGTGCAAAGTGAATGCCTAATCCATTTGGTGCTTCCATTTTCTTTGCCCTATGCAATTTATCAGTGAGGACCATGATTGGAGCAGTGCTTTTATTTATATTTATTTTAATTTTGAATTTGATCCACATGCAAGAACAGGATGAGTGGGGAGTACGACATAATTACTTGTCTTTGAGCACCATCAAACCAGGATATTTGCAGTGTATATTAAAAAAAAGAAGTATGTAAACAACGATAAATATGGTTAGGATTCTTATTACGTGACCTCTATTGTCCTCTATGATAGAGTCTTTGGATGTCCAAACAAGCAGAAGACACAAAAAAGGCCAACAAGACTACAAAAATTTGCGGAAAGCTTTGTGTACAGGCTATGCTAATCAGCTTGCAGAGCGGATGATTCGTCATAATGGTTATCGAACTCTTGGTTTCAAGTCTCAGCTGGTTCAGGTTTCTGTTTTTTAGTTCTATGTTTGAATCTATTTATGACACCATATCTGGATTTTAGATTTTTAGTTGTACTTGGTAATTTCCATTTGAAATTCAATACCATAGATGCTTGGTTAATAACAATCTTTCACCTAGTACTTCTCCAAGTAATTAGCCAGTGTACATACATGATGATTTATATGCGAACTAATCCTCCTGTATCTTTTTCGTCTTGCAGGTCCATCCATCATCAGTACTAAAAGCAGATGAGGATGGAATGCTCCCAAATTATGTGGTATATCACGAGCTAATATCTACTACACGTCCGTTTATGCGTAATGTGTGTGCAGTTGAGATGCAATGGGTTGTGCCTATCTTGGGTAGGCTTGAGAAACTAAATATAAAAAAACTGAGGTGAATAATCAAAATTCATTTCACCATTTTATAAAGGCATGCAAATTCTTCATATTTTATTTGATACTCCGTAATATATATTATTATATTGAAGCTTATGGTTGTTCTTAGCAGTGGTGGATCTGACCAGCCTGAAGAGAGAATCCAAGAAGAAAACTCAAATTTGGAGAAGAAAGTTGCTGCTCATTCTGAGCCTCCTGAAGAGCGTGATAGCAGGATTCAAGCTGCCAGGGCACGTTTTCTAGCTCGCAAAGCTCAGAAATAGTAGGGGTATATTTTGTATTCATACATACATCAGCCAATCCTTGCCTGACGATGGACAGTATAACGGTGTTTCTTTGCAAGATTATCCTGGACAAGCTGTTTAGAGCCCGTGGCTGGGAAGCCAATGAGAGCCATTGCTGGCCGGAGAATGAGAGTTGGTCAAGGTGAGAAGTTGAGGAAGCTGGATTCATGATCAATTATATATGAGTTATGATGCTTATATTATGCATGCCTCAACTTAAGGAATCAGCAATGGTGAAACAGTACAATTATAATTTCATGATTCTTCATTCTACCCCATGCATCTAGACATAAAACAGCTTCTCTGAAAGTGCTATCATGTTTGAAATGGAGGACCTGTTTCATTGGTGAATTAAATGGTGGATGGATTCATTGGGATTGCTTGCTTTTATGGCAATGTAAGGACGTGTTTGAAAGACCTTTTGTAGTACACTTTTTTTTTTTGGATGGCGAGGGAAACCCCCACAACCCTTTCGGGTGTAAGTAAATCCTGTCTTGTGACCATAGTCGATAAAGGACCACTAGGAAGTAAACCAGTCAAGGTTACTCATAGCTATACGGCTCATATCAAGGGGGCAATTAAAAATTTTCAAAAACTTTTTTCTTTTTGTTCCTTTTAGTGACATGTTTTGAGAATTTTAAATAAGGGTACTTTTTGTTTTGTAATTTTAGTTTAATTCTTATTGACAATATTTTAAGGTATTTCCTTTTTATAAAGATATCTGATGCATGACGGTGTGGCATGGCATGATGAATGATATGGCAGATTGTATAATTATGTGATCAGGTGAATAATGTATGTGACTATCACGTAAAATATAAGTACAGGAGTATCAAAACAATGATGAGATGAAAAGTATCATTATTTGAAAAATAAAATTTAAGATAACCCATATTTGGAAAAAAAACTTGAATGGAATATTTGTTTCATTTTATAATATAATATAAGGTTGTCCTTAACCCAAATTATTTTTTCACTTTTTTAACATGAGTCTCACTTTCACATCATCAAATTTGTAAATTTTTCACTTTTTATTCTACATCCCTGCAATATTCTTACACATTCATATTATATTATAAATATAATAATCAAATAATATAATAAGAAATAAAAAAATTTAAAAAGTAAACAAATTAGATTTACCATTTTTTTCTCCCACTTTCTCATTCTCTCTCCTCTTGCTAATTTAACAATTTCTTTCTCCTATTGCAACACACACGGCATTAAATTAAATAATAATAAAATCTCTTGCCACATATATTAGAAAGGGAGGAATTGGCCGGGTTTAGGACATCCTAATTCCTAAGGATTATGTACACTAATTCAAACTTTCAAGCTATCTTTGACTCGTGTAATTTCAGAATTAGACTTTATGATCTTTATAAAAGTTAAGTCTATTTAGATGAAAATTTTAGTTTTGCACACTTTTACTCCATTTTAGCATTAGTTTGCTCCTATGATAAAAACAACTCTAAATATCAATTTTAGGCTAAACAGTGGTTAGCTTCAAAAGATATATAATCAATACATGCAAAATTGATATGATCAGTTAGTGCATTATAGTAAAAAAATATGCACACAAAATATACTTAAAGAATGGTGCAAAAGTGTATAAATTATCCATGCATTTATCAATAAAAACAAAGTTTATTTCTAATGTCATTCCTTTAGATCTTTCAGGAATGACAAATAAGTTGCAATTGAAAATAGTTAGTGATGTTGATGTTGGATGTACCAACTCATTTACCTGAGCACTCTTGCCAGTTGACAAAAGCTTGGTAAAAGAACATGTAGAGATGCACATGAGAACACAAAATTAGTCTTCTACGAAGCCCTTATTCTTTTTTGTCTACTACGACGGTGTATGTTTTTCGACCAAAATGCTAGCAAATTAAAGTAGATAATACATAGTGTTAAGAACAAACAAAATGGGAATCCAATCAACATCCCCTCCTAGCTGAACCACACTCCATCATCATCACACTCCTCATGTTGTGAGGTTGGCGATGACAATTGAATCCTCCCACGAACAAGATACTTGAATTTGGAATCCCCATGCATAGTTCACAGTGTTAGAGATATAAGGGTTAGTTGAGATATTTACTCTTAGCCCTAGGTTTTAGTGTTAGTAACTTATGGCTAGGGTTAGTTCTACACTAGTATATATAGCTCTACTCTCCTGTACATTTATACACAGAACATATATACGAATACTTTGTTTTGCTATTCTATTGTTTAACATGGTATCAGAGCTCCGGTGACGGTGAGGGGCTGGGTTGTGCTCGGAAGAAGACGACGACCCTTCGCTGAGGTGTCGCGACGCCACCGGAGTCGCCACGTCCTGCTCGCCGGCTCACGCGCCGGCGCGTGAGTGTGTTTCCGGCGACCATTTGCGACGGCGAATCCACCGGCGATCTCGCCGTGAAGAAGGGATTCTACCTAGGTGGAGAGTGAGAGGTTTTGTTCAAGAGTTCTTCGGTGATCTCCTAGGTCTGTCAATATCTGCGTAGTTCTATCGTTGGATCTGCTTAGGAGGTGTTTGGTTTTCCAGCGCAGTAGAATCGTTTTGGCAGCGGCAGGTAGCTAGCGAAGGTTTCCAGCAGTGTAGAATTGGACATGGCTGGCGGTGTGGAATTGGTCGTGGCCGGCAGTTTATGATGAAGGCAATGGAAGGGATGGTGCAGGCGGTCTGATGGTGTCTGATGGAGCTAATAAATAATGAGACAGTAGGTTGCAGTAGGTTGTTTCTTTTGAGTGGTTTGGTTTATCGTGTCATAAGTCTTGAAAGTTTATGTTTGGTTTATCGTATTTTTCTGGATTATTTGAGTTAATTGAATATGAGGTTAGTATCATATTTGGAGTGGTGCCAAGGTGTGAGAGTTGGGGGCAGTCCAGGGGTGTTGCAGTGATGGGCAGCACAGGTGCCAGGGGTGGTGTGGACCTGGCATATGTCGCGGCTATTATGGAAGGCCGACGGCTGAAGAATGGTTCAGGAGAAACCAGTTTGTGTGCACGCAACAAGAAAACGGGAAAACACTGGTAATAGGCAGCGGTTATAAGGGTTTGTGGAGTGAGAGGCTGGTGCGTTGCGGTGTTAAGCAGCGGTGATAAGGTTGTGGGGTATGAGAGGCAGGTGCGCTGCGGTTGTGGTGTTTGGCCTGGTTTGTAGCTTTGTGGAAGCTTTGTTGGTGCGGACAAGGTGCATTGTGGACTGACTTGGCACGGCATGGTTCGAAGGTTCAAGACTTAGAGTTCTAGGTTTGGAGTCTTATGGTTCATGTGACACATATGTAACAAGTTGGGCATGTTGAAATCTATGCTCCAACTTGAGAGGGGGTGTTAGAGATATAAGGGTTAGTTGAGATATTTACTCTTAGCCCTAGGTTTTAGTGTTAGTAACCTGTGGCTAGGGTTAGTTCTACACTAGTATATATAGCTCTACTCTCCTGTACATTTATACACAGAACATATATATGAATACTTTGTTTTGCTATTCTATTGTTTAACAGTTACTATTAGAGGATAAGGAGCAGTACACTTGTACTGTTCCCGTGCTGATAAAATTCCAAGCATATTGGAGGAAGTGTACTATAGTCCAGGGTAGAGTCTTTCACATAGTTATATTCCAGAACATTTTGTATCTCTGTATCAAACTCATCTTAGTTGGGCGGGTAAGTTTGTTATAGAGTTTTCTTGTTATTTTAATAATTCTATTTTGACTATATATAGCCTCCCCTACGCCTATAATGAACGTAGGCTTTCAAATACTTTCACATCAACTAAATCTTCACTCTTTTCCTTCCACTATGAAAACTCAACGTAACTCCTCCTGCAAACTGTTGTTTCTACAAATCAATGAAAAATCGTAGCCTAGTGCTCATCAAATCAAGTCAATCAAGCGTGAGTTGTAGCTCATGGAGCATATCCATGGGAAGTTCGAACAAAATGCTCGTTAATCCTCTATTTGTAACCTTCAATTGTAGTTCTTGGAGTAGATCCGTGGAAAGCACGAGCACAGTGCTCATTAATCCTCCATTAATAACCTCTAATAACAATAAATGAAGTAGATCCATGAAGATGATCAACAATTCATGGAGTAGATTCATGAAGATGAACAACAATTCATGGACTAGATTCATGATGATGAACAACAGTAAATGGAGTATATCCATGAAAATGAACAATAGTAAATGGAGTAGATCCATGAGAACAACATTCAAAGTGAGAAATACGCGGGAATCATTGTTGAAAAAGTTCTGATTCTTGTTACAAATCATCTTCAACACACATCGTTTGAGAGATGCAAATTTTTGGTGAGCTTCTGCCTTCTCAAATTTCTCAGCTCTTCAATTACAAAAAGTGTGCATTCACATACACTTTTGGACATATAACCTTATTTATATAGAGATTGAGGACATATATAGTAGCTAAAGTAAACAATAATACTGCATACAATTTTGATAACAAGAACATATTCACCTTTAATAGTGGAAATAAGTTTGCTTCTAAGTATACCTTTTGTGAAAAGTCTAGCCATATAGTTAAGAAGTGTTAAAGGAAACAATTAAAACATGGTGATCCATGAAGATGGATACCAAGATATAATTCTAAAGGCAAACAAGTGTTCATAGCTACTTTCTCAACCTACTGAAACACAACAAGTCAACAGTTGCCTCCACTAAGGCTCGAATCCACTCCCATCATCCATGTGAGAGTGTTAATCGGGACACCGGGTGCCACTTGACCACAAGGTCTTTGGCTACTATAGAATTAGATAGTGCTAATAAGAGTTTTGTTAGTACTAGATAGGTGGAAACTGATATTAGCCTATCCAATGAACAATTTCAGAAGATAATTTCAATGCTACAATCGCAAGTTGGACAAAGTGTTCATAATTCATCTACTGCTACTATTTAAGTGTTATTCACTCATATTTGGTTCCTAACTTCAAAATGACAGTACAACAAATGCATGAAGTGTACAAGGATTTGTTGTTCATATGTAAAAATGGAGAAAATGCCCCCTTGACACATTTGAGTAGCAAATCAGCTTGTAGTTTTCTTGATTCATTCAATCTCAATGAAAGGAAACACTCAATTGATATCTTGAAGGAAGCTAGTTTTGTATGATCGAGTTTTTATGTCACAGTATGACAGTTTTAATTTATCTATTGGAGGATAAGGAGCAGTATTCCAGTATTGCTCCAATAATAATAAAAGTCCAAGCATATTAGAGGAACAGTACTCTAGCCCATGCTAGAGTCTTTCACATACAGTTATATTCTAGAACATTTTATATCTCTGTATCCAGCTCATATGAATTGAGTTGGTAAATTTGTTAAAGGATTTTCTTGTCATTTTAACCATTCTATTTGGCTATATATAGGCCCCCCTACTCTTGCAAGACTTGATGGTGAAAATCTTCACTTAATGAGTTAATGCCTGCAAGATTTCGTAGTTTTGCAAGTGTTGGTTTTGTGATATTTCGGCTTAGTTATCGGCATGCCAACATAACCATAAAAATCAGAAGCTTGAAGCCATGAAGAATGGCTGGAAGAAAATGAAGGGGTTGAGGCCCTTTATATAATTATAAGGTCTGACCCACATGAATATAATAATACAATGATTACAATAATAATTCAATACAAATAATATTTTATCTGAGGTTGATCTTGGACTGGGCTGTAATTCTGATTGGGGCTTCGCATATAATCTGGGTCGTCATATATTTTGGGCTTTTTATCTTTATGGACCGTAGTCTCATATCCAATAGCAAGGATGCTTCAATTCCTGTGAAGTTGTTGCTTGACATGTCAATTAAGGATTTGGAGATGACTCTAGCTTAGTTGAAAATATTGTGGGGTGGCAAGCCTACGAGACAATTATTTCTTAAACTCAAAGGCTGGAGGGTAGAAATTTGAGTGATGAACTCTGGGAATTCTCCCGTTAGGATTGATCTAATGTAACTAGATTGAAGATGGAAGCTTAATTGGATTGAAGTTGGAATTGTATTACAATATTGAATTGAAGTCTAATTTTAACCCTATTCTAAGTAAAGAGAAGTTAGAGAGTGATAATTCCCCTCAAAGCTATGTCTAAGATTCTTTAAATATTTCAAAAACTGAATCATAATTGCCTGGACACGTCACCGTAGTCACACATGTTGTTGGTTTTTCCTTTGTGCAGTAGCTCTGACTTTCAAGCTATTTTGTACATATTTTTAACATATGAGTTATGATTTGTGATCTTCACAAAAGTTGTGTATCTTTAAATTATATTTTTAATGGAACTTGTGTTACTCAATTTGGACATTTGTACATTGATAAATAGCAAAAATACCAAAACATCTCTTAATAGAGTTTTGTTCGTGAAATCCAACTCTTTGCAAGCCACAACCACGGCTGAGACTGTTAGTGGTAGATTCATCTGCTCCAAAAAAAAAGTTTTTCTCCCTTTTGTTGCTATTTTAGGCCTGACATGTCGTGGTACTTCTAACTCAATCTTTAGGCTTCTTAGGCTCGCAAATTATGCCGTAGACCCAGGTCCACCTTGCAAGGTGGACCTAGGTCTAATACGACGCCGTTTCACTATATTTTTTTAAAAAAAAATTACTAAACATATAGCGCTGAAATGTGTGAATGTGGAGGTTTCAAATTGTGAATATGGAGTGTAGAATTTGTGAATGTAGAGTTATGAATGTGTGAATCTGTAGTAGAGTTAACAGAGTTCTAGCAGCCTTGAAATGTGTGAATGTGGAGGTTTCAAATTGTGAATATGGAGTATAGAATTTGTGAATGTATAGTTATGAATATGTGAATCTGTAGTAGAGTTAACAGAGTTCTAGCAACTTGTAGCCCTTTAATGTGTGAATGTGGAGTTCCCAAGTTGTGAATATGGAGTATAGAACCTGTGAATATAGAGTTCCCAATTCAATAATAGTAAAAAAAGTTGACTTCTCTCTCTAGGAGCAAAACGCTCTCCCTTCTCTCTAGCATTTGGATTTCAAAAAAATTTTCTCGCCGATAACAACACAAAATCGTTAATCCAGCGTGCGGTTTTGAAGATCCTGGTAGAAGGCGGAGGTGCGGAGGGGCTACTGCCCCAACCGTCGAAGATGGAGGACCGATCAGAGGAGTTTAAACCCTCAGATGGAGAAGTGTGAGGAGGTCGCACCAACGCCGGAGGATGGGTTTACGGATCATAGTGACGACGATGAGGAGATGTTCACTGAAACAGAGATTGATAAGCTTGACAATGACGCCTTGGTGGACTTGATGGACCAAAGGTGTGAGAAAGCGATTGCGGAAATCCGAGCAAAACACGCAAGAGCTGTGGCGATCCTGGGACTGAAGAAAGAGAAATCCTCGCCGAAAACAACTGCGATTGGTGGAGAGGATCATCCGACCATGGTCGAAGTCACAAAGGGAACTACAGAGGCTAATACAGAGGTGGAAACAGATCGTGAGTAGAGAGGGATCGAGAAAACTGAAGCAGTGATTGCTAATGAAAATCCAAAGACAATGCCGGAGAAATCCTCAGCTCCAAGTAAGGGAGTGGCATTTGTGACACCAACAACAATGACCAATGATAATCCATCATCTTCGAAAGCAGCAGAGGTGACTGGAAAAGGATCAGCAATGGCATTAGGTAACAGAACTATTCCTCGCTCAGTAACTGTTCGAGAAAATGCCACTAAGAGAAATATGAACCCCAATGTTGGGGCTGGTACTGGCCAGAGAAATCAGAGACCAAATGTTCCCAATCCTCCTAGCTTTGCATCACTATTTTCGGGAGATGTTAGTAAAGGACCAAGCAATGTGTTTGGAGGGCTGCCACAACCCAATATTGCTGAAAAAGATCCTGGAATGCATAGAGGAATGCCATCAGTTAGATTTGGAGAGGAGGAGGTTAGTCAATTGAATGTAATATAAAATTTCTTGCTCATTGGGAAGTTTTCATAGGGAAGACCTACACTGGAAGGGCTTAGAAAATTTTTTGCTGCAAAATTCATTCTTAAAGGGACATTAAGTATAGGTTGGATTGACCCCAGACATATCTCTCTTGCATTTTCACAAGAATATGATTGTCTTAATATGTTGATGAGGGAGCAGATTACTGTTGAGGGAGGATTCCCCATGAGAATTTTTAGATGGTCTTTAGGTTTTTGTACTGATAAGGAAACAAGCTTGGCTCCTGTGTGGATCAGATTACCAATGTTAAGTGCTAACCTGTTCAATGTTGTGGCTCTGAAACAACTATGTAAACCCATATGGAGGTTTCTTGCCCCTGATTATGCAACTTTGAACTTTACTAGGCCTAGCTATGCAAGGGTGAAAATAGAGATTGATTTGTTGAAGCCTTTGGTTCATGAGATTTTTATTGGTTTCTCAGACAAACCTGGAAAAGAGGATGAGGGATATACACAAAAGATCATATATGAAAGAATTCCTCAATACTGTACTAAATGTTATAAGCAGGGGCACTTAGTGGAAGTGTGTAGGTTGGGGAATTATACTGGAAATTCAGGAGGAGGTCAGAATGTGGGAGTAAAAGGAATGGTTGGGGGTGTGAGAGAAAATATGAGAGGGAGGTTTGAAGGACAAGGGAATTCAGGAGGTAGAAATGCCAAGGCTGGGAGTGATTGGCAGACTGTGAGATCCAAGTGGACTAGTGGGAAAACAAAAGAAGCTCAACAAACTGAAGTGCTAAAGGAAAAAGGGGTATTAGATAAAGGCAAGGGAGTGTTAAAAGAGAGTAGTAAGGAGATGGAACAAAGGAAAAACTATGGAAAGAGCATACAAACATATGATTCCCTAAATCAAAATATTGAAAGGGATGATTATGTTGGGAAAATTCCTATGAGTCTGGGAACAATGGAGAGGGGTGGAGGGAGAAGAGGTAAAGGTGGTAGGTTCAGCTGGGGAAGTAGGGGTGGTTCAATGAGGAGAGGGTTTGGAGGGAGACATGAACAGACTTTTGAGAGTGAGGGTGACCAGAGTGAGCCAAGGGATTATGAAACTTCTGAGCACAATCCCTTTGAATCAGAGGATGGGAAAGGCTATAAAGCTGGAACAGAAACTTTTGATCCAGGAGACACTAGAAAAAAGAATGAAGAGGATGATCTAACTAAAGAAGAGATTGAAGAAATAGAAAGACAGTCTGAGGTGCAGATGGGTTCAGATAAGAAAATGCAACAGGGGCACAATACACCACCAAGGGTGGGAAAAGGGGAATTTGTGAAAACCAGAGCTCAAAAACAAAGGGATGCAATGGCCAAGGGGGGTGGGGCTTCCTGTTATGAGTTAAAATGAAAGTCATATGCTGGAATGTGAGGGGGGTGGGCTCCCAAGGCTCCCTTCACAGGATCAAATACTTGGTGAGATAGCATCATCCAAAGATTATCTGCTTGCTAGAGCCATTCAAAGATCTGTCACAATTAGGACAGATAACTTTGGCTCTGGGGTTTGAAAACAGGTTTCAGGGCACTGACAAAATATGGGTTTTTTGGGAGAGTGATGTTATGGTTGACCTTTGGGATTTAGATCAGCAGATGGTGAGTGTTAAAGCAAGGGTTCCCATCCAGGGAGAAATTAACTTGTCTTTTGTGTATGCAAGTTGTAATAGGAGGGATAGAATGAATTTATGGGAGCAGATTGAGGTAAAATCAGAGAGTATGAGAGGAGATGATAGGTGGGCAGTGATGGGAGATTTTAATTGCATTTTGAGAGGAGAAGAAAAGAGAGGAGGTCAACCATACAATAGATCAAAAAGTATTGATTTCCAACATTGTGTAGATAGTGCTGGTTTGAGAGAAATATCCTTCTATGGAAATCAATACACTTGGTGGAATGGTAGGAGAGGGAGTCAAGTAGTCTGGAAAAGGTTAGATAGAGGGTTTGCTAATGAGGGATGGGAGGAAAATTTCAGAACACATATTCACCATTTTGCAAAGACATCTTCTGATCATGCTCCCCTAGTTATGGATGTTAATGCCCAGCTTCAATTGGGCAGAAAACCATTCAAATATCTTAATGTTTGGGGGAGCATGGGCAGCTCTTGGGAATTGTTCAAAAGGCTTGGGAGGGGAAGGTTGATGGGAATGAAATGTATACATTCATGACAAAATTGAAAAGAGTGAAAGAAGTGCTGAAAAAATGGAATTGGGAAGTGTTTGGGAATATTTTTGAGAAGGTAAAAGAGTTAGAAGAGAGGGTGAGGGAGATGGAGGTGAGAATGCAAGCTGAAACCTCTGATGAAAACCTGTTGGAATACAAACTAGCTCAGGCTAGGCTGCAGAGGCAGGTTAGAATAGAGGAAATGTATTGGAAATAGAAGGCACACTCTCAGTGGGTTGTTGAGGGAGAGAAAAACTCAAAGTATTTTCATGGAATTGTAAAAGAGAGAAGGGTGAGACAAGTGATACATAAAATAACAAATCAAGAGGGATTGTGGGTGAATGAACAAGAACAGATAGCAGAGATAGTTGTTGAGTATTTTCAGCAGTTGTTTACTGCTGAACAAATTAACCATGATTCATCTTTGTTTGATTGTTTGCATGTGATGGTAACAGAGGAGGAAAATCAGGCTTTAATAGTTGAGCCATCTCTAGAAGAAGTTAGGGCCAGTGTGTTTAGCATGGATCCAAATAGTGCTACTGGCCTTGATGGATTTGGAGGTGGTTTCTACCAAACATGTTGGCATATTATCAAAGGTGATTTACACAATCTGGTAAGAGCCTTCTTTGCTGGGATATCTCTAACTAGGTCAATAACTAGTACTGCCATTGCATTAATTTCTAAGGTTGAGAACCCTGCTAGCTTTAGTGAATTCAGACCAATTAGCTTGAGTAATTATTGTAGCAAAGTGATAACAAAGATTATGGTTCAAAGGCTAGCGGGGGTTCTCACCAGAATCATATCCCCAGTTCAGTCTATATTTGTTAAAAATAGAAGCATAACTAAAAATGTTTTATTGGCTCAAGAAATATGCCATGGAATGAATGTTTTGAATGAGGATGTTGTCCTTAAACTTGATATCACAAAGGATTATGATAGAATGGACTGGGGATGTATTCAATTGGTTTTAGAAAAGTTTGGTTTTTGCAAAAAATGGATTGATCTGGTTATGGGCACAATAAACAACATATGGTACTCTGTGATTGTTAATGGGGAGGCAAAGGGTTTCTTTCATTCCTCTAGAGGATTGAGACAAGGAGATCCTTTGTCTCCCAGTTTATTTATTATAGTTGCAGAGCTGCTCTCAAGGATGTTAAGTCAGAAAAAGGTTTGGTTTACTCAGCCATAGGAAGGGCCACAAATTGGCCATTTGGCTTTTGCAGATGATATGGTTATATTTACCTCTGGGAAAAATGGTGGAGTTGAGGGGGTGATGGAGGTATTGGAGAAGTATGAACAGCAATCAGAGCAATTGATTAACAAAGAAAAGAGTGCATTTTACATGCACAGGAGGGCCACTGAGGATGCAGTCTGTAGGATGAAAGAGGTAACAAAATGCCAACACAAGCAGTTCCCATTCACATATTTGGGCTGCACTGTTTATCAAGGGAGGAAAAGAGTGAATTTGTTCACAGGATTAGTGGAAAGAATAGCAATTAGGTGTAGGGGTTGGCACACAAGATTGCTCTCACAAGGAGGGAAAGTTGTTCTGATAAAATCTGTGTTGCAGACTATGCCATCTCATGTTTTTTATGCAATAAACCCCCCCAAGGCAGTAGTGAAACAAATTGAGAAGTTATTAGCAGGATTTTTCTGGGGGAAATCTGATGGGAAGAGGCATCACTGGAGTTCTTGGAGGAATTTAGCAAAACCTGAAGAAGAAGGAGGTGTTGGTTTTATAGGCTTGCAGGAAATGATAGAAGCAGCAGGGGCTAAGTTGTGGTGGAATTTTAGGAAGGGAGGAACACTCTGGTCTGAATTTCTGATGAATAAATACTGTAGAGTTACACACCCTGTAGTGAGAGGCTGGCAATATAAGGATTCCCATATATGGAGAAGGATGGTGGAGGTTAGGGAGAAAGTAGAGCCTGAAATTGAGTGGAAAATAGGGGAAGGTAATTTGAATTTATGGTGGGATAACTAGTCTGGGAAAGGAGCTTTTGTTGATCTCTTAAATCTGAGAGGGAAAAGAAGGTCTAAAGAAGTTTTGAAAGAGGCATGGGAAAATGGAAATATGGTTTTGAGTAAGTTTGGAATCCAAAGACATAACCTTGCTGAAAACATTGTTATTAGAGAAGGGCAGCTAGATAAAATCATTTGGAAACCTACAAGGGGAGAATTTACTTTAAAATCTGCAAAAGCAAAAATGAGACAATAGAATTCTCCTCAACTAGTAGGATTGTGGTGTAAGAAAGTATGGTGCAAAGGGGTGCCTTGGAAGATGTCCTTTTTAGGATGGAGAGTCTTTAGAAAGAAA
This sequence comes from Ipomoea batatas, assembly GCA_002525835.2. Taxonomy (NCBI): domain Eukaryota; kingdom Viridiplantae; phylum Streptophyta; class Magnoliopsida; order Solanales; family Convolvulaceae; genus Ipomoea; species Ipomoea batatas. The sequence goes on from CM008335.1 coordinate 24,414,352, forward strand.
ATGCCAATGGATTATGTTTTAAGAAGAATGGGATATAGCACAGTGTCAAAATGCTCATGTTGTGTGTCACCAGGCTGTGAAACAATTCAGCATGTATTTGGAATGGGGGACACAGCAAAACAGGTGTGAGATTACTTTGCAAAATCAATGGGAACTGAAATACAGGTGAGGAGTGAAAGACATGTGTGTTATGAGTGGTGGAATTTGAAATTCAAGAATAGAATGATGAAGTACATAACTGAAAGGCTGCCTACTCTGATCTTATGGGAACTATGGGTTAATTTTACTCAATGCAAATTTGGTAGAGAAAAAACATCAATGAAGAGGATTATCTATAAGGTAACAAGAGATGTTGTTGACTGCATCCAAAGGAAGTGGCCCTCATGGGATCCCTTGCCACCCAATTGGAACTTCATAATCAAGAAAGCTGAGGGGTTTGGTTGTGGAGGATAGTTCAAAAATCTTGTTGGTGTAGACCATTACCTGGAAGTGTGAAAATCAATTGGACAGTTGGGAAGGATGGCTTAAGTTGTGGATTTTTTAGGAGAAATTCAAAGGGGATGTTTTGTGTGGCTGGTGTTTACACTTCACATGATAGAATAGAAATCAAAAGCCTGATTGTAAGGATGTTACATGATTGCACAAATTGGTGCAGAAGTAAAAATGTGAACTCTGTTTATTTTGAGACTAAGGATTTGAGAGGTGTGATCTGGGATGGTAACAATTGTTCTGACATCAAGATCCACAACATTCAGTATGCTGAAAGAGTTAACTGTGTAGCTAAATGCCTGGTGAACATCTGCACTGGGGGCAGTGTAATGTTTTTGAAAAAGGAGGGTTTACCTAAAGGGTTAGGAGGGGATCCTTTCTCTTGAAGGCATTCCTCACTTTGTGTTTGCTCCTGAGGTGGATTCAATATGATTATGCTTTGGATCTGGGGTGGGTTCCAAGTTTGGGATCCTGGTGGTGTGGTGTTCTGTGTTTGTGATGTAAGGGGCTGAGGTAAAATGAAAGAGTGGAATGAAGGGGATGTTTGGTGATTGAGGGAGAATGTTGGAAAAAAGAAAAAAAAAAAGAAGAGAGAGCAGAAAAAAGGAGTGTAGAGGGGAATTCCTAACATTTTGCTTAATGTAGATGCAGGGCTGAGATGCAATACTGGAAGAACCAGCAATGATCTAACTAGGGAGCTGGTTTGAGGCACAGTTGAATCAGATGCTGATCAGCAAGTTGCAGGTGCTTGAGGAGATCTGTGATCATATGTTATTGGAAGAAAAAGAAAAGGAGCTGAGTGCTTATCTGCAATCTGCAGAGATGAAGCGGGTGTTTTGGCTGATCTACAATCTGTGCAGAAAGGATGCCATTCTGAGCATAGAAGATATAGTGCAATGGTGCTATGGTGTCACAAAGATGCACAAGTGTGTGTTGATTTCTCTCTGTTGTCATTGCATGCTCTCTTCTGGGGGGTTATGTAGAGGTGGGGGGGGGGATGGATGCATGACTGTGTGCTTGAATATTCTGCTTGATGCATGAGATGGTGATGCTCACCACTGATATTGATATCTATTTGTTTTGGTGAGGAAATGGTGAATAGGTGATGAGGGATGATCCATTGCTTAGTTCTTGGAGGTAAAGGGTCCTTCCTGTGACACTATAGAGATCTGTATGGGGAGGGTTTTCCAAGTTCTAAGGGTGGAAGGAGATATGTATGAAGCTGATATGATATGAAAAACAAAATGTGAGTGAGTGAGTGGAGTGAGGGAGTTGTGTCATTGCTTGGATCCGGGCATACTTCATAAGAATGCAGAGATCTGCAGGAGGGTGGGCTGCTTGTGGTCCAAGGGTGGTGGTGGAGTGAGATACCATTGCTCTAAGTCATACTTTCAAAGCTCTACTTGGATAAACTACAGAGTTCTGTACCTTGGAGAGTTGTGTGTGCTTAGAGGGTGGGTGAGGGAGCCATTGCTCTGCTTGTAGGCTATGAAGATTTTGCTGATCAAAATACAGAGCTCTGTACAGTTAGAGTTGGCCTGCAGGTAGAGGGTGGGAGGTGGATCATGGAAAATAGGAGATGAAAAGTGGAAAAAGGTGAAGGAGGAAAAGAAAAGATGTTGAAAAGAAATATATGGGACAAAAGAATGATGGAAAAGATGATGAAAGGGATGAGAAAAGGTTTTGGTTTGGATATTTGTATTAGTGGTGAGTATTGGGCATCTTACTACATAATTTGTGTGCTTGAGAAGTGCTTGAATATGAATAAAAAAGGAGACATGGTTTGATAGCAAAGAGATGATGACCTACACTTAGGCATTTTTTTTATGATGAATGGCATGTAGTAGTGAATGCATTGCACCATGGTTGAGTATTTGTATAAGCTCTTTTATGGCCACTTTTGGGCCACTGTATAGACTTGGTTTTTGATGATATATATACTCACAGTTTATAAAAATAAAAAAAATGTGTGAATGCATAACAGTGGTAATATAGTTACTAAACATATA
>CM008335.1:24427113-24441637 GCA_002525835.2 Ipomoea batatas
ATATCTGAGTCAATTAATTTAACACCTATCACTACAAATAATCAAAATTTATATAATTTTTGTACTTGAAAAAAGATTAAATAAATTAATAAAAATATGAAAATTTAAAATATTATGTATTCCAAAGATATTAAAAGGTAGTTTCTCGCTTCAATTTACTGGGTAATGGGTTATTTGAGTACTTTCATTGTCAACAAATCCCCAAGTTGTTAATATAATTAGCTTCAAATTATTTTAAAATTTTTTTTCATAGTATTAATAAAATATTTGGTAAATAAATATATAACATTATTTTGTACTATAACTTTGATATTTTTTTTTTAAAAATAAGATAATGGACAGTGTAATGAATATCAATTGATAAATTTGAATGTAAAGAATCTTTGCATGAGAGAAAATAAAGCAATATAACTAATGAAATTATTTCTCTTATTTAATTTAATTTTTTGATAATGAATAATTTTTTCAAATAAAGGTATTGTAGATATATAATTCTAAATTAAAGAAATACATATGTATCCTTTTTTGTTGTAGCTACTAATTTATTTAATTTAATAAGAGTAAAATAGAGTGAAAAACTTAATTATGTCAAATTTGATTGAGATGAGGTTCGAACCTAAGACCTTTCTTATAGAAATTAATGGAGAAGTTAAAAGTTAACGGAATATTAACAGAGAAGAGAATATTTAACGGAAAACTTAACGGAAAATCATAAAAGTAAGGTTAAATTAGGTAATCTCTATGAATAATATTAATCTGAATTATCTTAGCCATCTATTTGATTAAATAATTCATCTGAACCATCCATTTGATTACCGCCATTTTTTCTACCCATTTTAGGTCTAACTCTCTTTGGCTCTTATTAGTATATATATAGTAGATATTATATTTTCAATCTTGAGTTCTTCAAATGTATCAAAAATAAATTACATATACTCACTTTAATTTACTAGCTAGCCTATATAATTTTTGTAATTCACTGCATTAACTAATTATTATTGAGTTAATTTTATGATTAATGGAAAATGGCTTCTCATCGTCTACCAAACTTAACTAATTAATTTTATTTTATTTTGTTTTTCTAAAATTATAAAGTTTTCAGACCACCCATTACTGATGATTGAAATTTTTTGTTAGTTCACCCATTAAAGTTTTAGAAATTGAAAAGTGTCCTAAATCTCCGTTCACTTTTGAAGGATAAAAAATACTCCGTAGTAAAAAATAAAATTAATGATTTTTTAAGCGTGATTACTTTTGTATTGTTATTAGTAAACGAGCTATATATTATAACAATATTGATAAATTTATCAATTTGAGATCGAAATTGTAATTGAATTGTGATACACACTCATTGTATATATGGTCCATGCATATGGATTGTAAATAAATTATAAATTTGAAGAAGTAAAATGGAATTTTATGTCTCAAGAAATTAAACACGTGCGTGTGTTTCTTACTTGGGGATGCTATTAGGAATTTAATTATGAACTAATGAAGTGTGTGTAGAAGATTTAATAAGTAATATATTAAAGTGGAAGAATTTCAGGCAGGGAATATGGAACATACAGAACCTTTCATTTCTATATTGGCACATATCTTTTTTAAAACTTTGAATTTGTTCTTTACATACAATACTATGATTAGGTGGATTATTAAGTGGCCTGAGCTCAAAGAGCCTATTCGAGAACACATGGAGAAGCTAGCAGGCAGCTAGATGGCTGAGAAAGAGTGAAACGTGTTTTTTCAGGAGGTTTACCGAGAACAAAATAGAGTGGCGGATGTGCTTGCAACTTTAAGAGCCCAACACCGAAGTAATTGGAAGGAGGTTCTCACCTGCCCACCTAGATAGAGTGGATGAACTGGTCTTCAACGACGCTACGGGGGCTACTAGCACCTGCATTGTGAGGGTGAACCCATAGACTACTGTTTCCCTTGGGGTCCCCTTCCTGTTTGATCAAGAATTTGTTCTTTACAATATTTAACATTTTTATTTTGTTAAATATTGTATTAATAATTGAAACTTAATTGATGATATGTTACATTTATTTTCAAGTAATAAATTTATATTTGAATTTTATTTCTTTCAATTCGTTTTCACTCTTCATTAAAACGATATATTTTGGAGTATTAAAGAAGTGGGCGAACCTATTATATTGCTATATATGATGCATGTATATGCCTCACTCCATCAATGAAATCATCCATAGGTGCAGTGTGTGAAAAGGCTAAAACAACTCGTGTAAAGCGGTAAGAAATAATGTGTTTCCACTACATGTTTAATTGGAGACTTTAATTTAATTATTATATTATGATTTCTTTTCTAGAACTCAAAATTAATTGGTTATATATAGTAGCAAGTGGATGAGAAGAGTTTAGACAAGAAACTGTGTATGTGATTGAGAACTTCACTAAGCCTTATAAATTTATAATAATAATAATTATTAACTACACTCATTTGTGATCAACTAAAGACTAACAAATTTGCAATGAACCATCTCATTTTTTTTTAATTATTTTTCTTTTTTGGATGAACAGGAAGGGCACAACCCCAGAAAAAAAAAAAAAAAAAATTACTCACCTCGGAACCTCAGCAGCCCCACTTAATCGCAAACAATCTCATATTTGATTCTTGTTGATCTCAAATATAATACACATGTCTTATTTTATATTTTGATAAGTTTTGCTTTGTTAGTTGTTGTGGAGTGTAGGGTTTTAATCCTACCAAAGACCAAAAAACAAGCGGTATGGATTTAGTCTTGTTGTGGCCTATTGGCGGTAGTATACAAGCATTTTGAGACCTGTAGTATGTAGGCTAGTTGAGGCATATTTCACGATTTATTTGTTCCACTAATCTTCGGAACAGGGACAATGAAGGATCCTTATATTTGGAGTTGAAACTTATTTTATATGTTATATATGTTCAATTGAAATTAATGTTTCTGTATTTAATTAGTTCATCTTTTTTATGTGAAACTATTTCATGTGAGATATATTTTAAAATATGTAATATTTTTTATGGATCAACAAGTATTATATTTTTACTAATAACTTTTAAGTAACAATTAATACTTTTCAATTAATATGTTTTGAGGCATAGAAAATTAATGTAATGGTTTTGAGTCGAACCTCCCACCTTAATTATAGTTACATTCTTCCCATTAGTAGTCCACTTACCAACTGTTTACAGGTGCTGAGTTAATAACATCTAATTTGATTACTCAAATTGAAATATTTTTAATTACAATCATGGGCTATACTAATTCCATTTTTGTCCTAGATTTATAGGTAGCAGTCTACTTTAAGTCATTTTTTATCATAACATCCACTTTTGGTCTTAGTATTATTGTGGCACAACCATTTTTTGTTCTTTATCAACAAAATAGTTTAAATATTGTTAAATACAAGAGCATTTCGAACTTCAATTATAGATTTTCAAAAAATAAACATAAAAAATATAGTAGTTCAACATATATACTTTGTATAAAAGAGATTGAAATGTTTTTGTATTTAACAACATTTCAACAATTTTATTGATGGAGGACTAAAAATAATCATGCTACAATAATACTAAGACCAAATGAGGATGTTCTAGTAAAAATGACTAAAAAAGAACTGTCATCTATAAATCTATGACAAAAAATGAAATTAACTACTATTCTACAAAATATGAACGTGTTTGTATGTTCTCTTTGAGTTAAAGGCTTTTTTTTTTTTTTTAATCTTTTTATATATATAAACTTTCATGATAGACTTCTTTAGTGATATATATCATATATGGTGGGTGGATGAGGGTATATGTTGCAGGACTCCGCATGAAAGTTCAAAGAATCAAAGTTGTGATAATAGACTGAGAACAAGCTAAGTGAATTACATATATGTATATATAAACCCATATATGCATTCCACAATTGCATTGTTGTATTGTCAGTCTCTTTCAGAATTGAAAAACTTGTTTGTTCCTTAAATTTTTCTTTAATATATCTCTCTATCCTCCTTTCAAGCTTAATTGTAACGCAAACAGGCAAAAATGTTTGCCTAAAAGAAATATGCTCTATTGCTTTATGCCACTAACAACAACCAAGTTGTTAGGATAATATGTGTATTCATATATTTTGTCAAAGTTAACTTAAATTTAAGCATGCATGTTGTTGATATTTTATTTTTGATAATTTTCTAATCTTGATAAGGTTAAAGACTGTTAAATTGTAGAAATTTAAGAATTATGAAAAGCAAAGAAGATCATAGAGGTATTGTTTTGGAAGAGACACTCTTGAAAATATTTCATTTAATATTAGCTTTATAAAAATGTACAGAAAAATCATCAAGTTTTCTTACTCCCGCATATTAGGTTACCGTACGTATGGTATTTTAAGCATAACTCTATTCATAGAGATTTGATTGAGTAAATTAAGGAAGTGTTGGAAAGATGACTCATGAAGTTATATCTTTCTAGAAGAAACCATTCTCATATTGGAGTAATAAGATGCTCAATAATTGGGTTATTGAAGACATACTTAAAAATTTGTCAAGTTTCTTTGTCTTGATCATTATTTTATATATCTCCATAAGTAGTGGGATAAAATTATATTATTCCTTCAAATTAAAGGGATTAGACAGTTCACTCAAAGAATTTTTAGTATATTGTTACAGAAATTGTAAACCAACCTTAAAGAAATCAGTTACCAATCTTTGTGAACGTACGGGAGTTAACACCAAAATGCATAACGGATTAGAGAAGAGAAGTCATAAGACATATATTATACTGACATTGATAGAAGATGATTCAGTTCAGAAGAGATAATTGAACAAAAGATATGTCTTGACAGAAAGCACATATATATATTAGCAAAAGAGAAAGCGGATAAAAAGAAACGGTGAATCAACTTTTACTAAAGACATACATCAATAGAAGAAAAGATAGAATCATTAAAAAATTTGATCAAGTAGAAAATGTCTTGGCCGAAGATATACATTAAAAGAAAATGTAGAGAAAATATATTCATACTATTTTCCGAGGAAAGAAACGGCATTAAAAAAAAAAAAAGACCTTAGTTGCCAGTTAAGGACAAGCAAGAGTAGCCTTAGCTTCCCAAATGGCATACCTAGTCACCATGCCTAAAATGGATTTGTGTGTTTGAAGATTTATTCATATTTTAAGTTTTCAGTGGATTGGTTAGTGATGAGTGATGTCACCCATAATACATCGCATCTTTTAATTATATAAAATAAAGCAACACATCATCATACCAAATAAAGCATAGATTGTAATTACTTAACATTTAAATTAATCAATTTTTTTTTATCTCTCAACATTTTTTTTTATTTATGAGAAAGTTCACAAATAGTACGCCGCTCAGAATGAAACTTAAGTTGTTTATAATTAAACTAGTTCAAATTATGTAAACTAATAAATAGTCTCACATAGAGTCAAACTTTGAAACTTTGTGATTATCAATCTAATTATCCGACTAACTTAGTTGGATTTGCCTCCAATTTCTGAACAACTAACTTTTAAATTAACCAAATCTGCTAATATAAAAAGTTCAAAAAGTCTTTACACCAAACTTCACTATTTTTTTTTCTATGAGGGCATTTCAAACATTTGAGGTTGAATTTGGTTTACCTGAAAATATCAAGCAGTAAAAAAAGTCATATTAATAGTAAAAAAAAATTAAGAAAAAGGAATATAATGTCATTCATAGTTGAATGACCTGATGTGAAATCAATTCTTGTTAGCATATTTAAGTTATTTTATTTTAGTATCACAAAATAGTCAAAATAAACTCTAAACTATTATGAATCTTCAATTACACCCTTAAAAAAATTATATTTACCTCTGAACTCTGTATTAATATAAATAACTAAGACTCACTTTAAACCAAATGTATATTATATTATTACTAGTCTTTTCCATGCGTAATGCACAAAAATAGATGCTCAATACTAATACTCAAAACTACAATCTTAGTTATATTGAAATATATTTTTTAAAATAGTGCATACATTTTTTTTAAAAATCATAGTTGTAAAATTTATATTATATTAAAAATATAATTGATAATTCCGATTATAATTATAGTATGATTTATAATTGTTAAAATAAAAATTTTAAATAGAGTAAATGATTAAATATAATTGTGGTAACATCTCATATATACTTGTATCCTTGAAGACAAAAGGCAATTTCTCAGAAATATAATTATGGGAGACAGACATGTCCCAATTCATCTTTGTCTTGGAGACAAAGACGAGTATAGTCTCTAATTTGTTTCCTTGAAGACAAAGGCAAAATTGTTGACATGAACTCAAGATAGAGAAAGTTTTTATTTTTTATAATATATAATATAATAAGTAATAATTTTGTTGTTATTATTATTTTGAAGAGTTCATTCCAGGTCCTTTATTATTGATATTTATCAATTTTTATCATCAACTTTCAATTTAACCATAAATGATCCTTTGATTATTAATTTATTTTAAATTTGGTCTTCCGGTTAAATATCAATTTAATAAACATTAAATTTAAGGTAATAATGTAAAAATTTTAGTTCTTCACATCCATTCCACTAATGATGAACTCAATATAATAAATTTATGAACTCAATTTGTCCATCTCAACAACAAGTCAATTTTTACATTATTTTTCTTAAATTTAATGTTTACTAAATGGATATTTAATTGAAAGATCAAATTAAAAAAAAAATTAATAGTCAAGAGACAATTTATGGTCAAATTGAAAGTCGATAATGAAAATTGATAAAAATCAATAGTCAACTGACCATTTATTGATAGCTTGTATTATTGATATGATCAATCAAGTTTACAAAGTAAAAGGAGATATGTATTTATAACGATATAAGAGATAGTCCTAACTATAGCAAGACTAGTAAAAGTAGAATTACAATAATATGAGATAGAGTGAAAATCCTAAAACAGTTCTCAAAAAAAAAAATCCTAAAACAGATAAAATATAGAGTCTTAATTTTAATATAACTAACCTTATTACATTGTACTATATGTTCATACATACTTTCTCAACTTATTAAAACACAAAGAGTTAATTAGCTAATATCGCCTCTACTAAGACTTGATCACATGACCTCCCATATAGAAGAGCTACTTACATGTCGTCTGAGTACAAGGTGCTTGTTAAATATAAAGTCTTAATAAACATAAATAATGTAATATATTGTATATTGAGGCAGCCTACAGTGGCCTAACCCATTTTTTATTTTTTAGTATTCAATAACCTCCTACTCTAGTATAGAGTTATTGTTGATGTTCATTTGGAGAGTTCTCCCAAAATCTGTTACTTCAATACAACTAGATTTAAAACTCAAAATTTTTCTTAAATTTAAAAAAAAAAAAAAAAAAAAAAAGCTCTTCTAACTCGAGTCACAATTCAATCTAGCTTTTGAGCTTCAATTGTTCAAAGTCACACTTAAATGATTTAATAAAGAGATAATATCAAATGGTTGTCTAACTATTGGGCTATCACTTTTTTTAGTCTTTGACTTTCGATTTGACAAAAACAGGTACCTTAACTTTCATTTTTTTACTACAAATAGTCCTCGTTAAAAATTTTGTTAAATGAGTGTTAAATCTATGATAATTATCGTCCAATTAATTAATATGATTATGATTATCTCTTTTAGAGAATTATGTAAGTTAATTTAATATGATTATAATAGCGCGTATGTAAACCTTATCCTGGGGCAACATAGGTGACAATGATAAAGGTAATATGCAGTTCAGCTCGCTTAGTAGGCTACCCTCTGATAAACCAGTAAAAGTTATAAGATCGGGTGTGTATTTTAAAGTGGGAATATTGTCAATGCACAAAAGAATGGAGATGAAGATTCAGGTGGTGTGCAAGATATTCCAACCAGAGTTTTTTTTTTTTTTCTTGAGTACTACTGACTCTGTTACAACCAGAGTTAGTCTTGTCTTTGTTTGGCCAGATCATTAATGACGTTATAGAAGCTTTAAGTTCATTCTTTCAAGGAACCTAGTTTTCAATTTGTGAAACAGTCTGTAATTCAAATTTTCTATAGTATAGCTAGGTAAGTTGTTTGACTTGTTTCTGTGTCAAAACTGTAAAGAGTGGTTTGCTATTCCATCGAACTTTGTTGTAAACAATTCATGTAATGATTTAATGAATTAACTACTTCCTTTTAAAGAAATGAGTACTAACACAATAGTCAGAGGACCATACGTAGTAGTATTAACTTGTTTAAGGTTAGATTTTATACAAATCAGCCACTCGGAGAATCAATTTTTTTTTTTTATGGAATAAGAATGTCAAGTTAAGCATACAAATTGTTAAACATTTGGTTATAATTCCCAAAAGTGGAAAAACGACCAGAATTAGAAATGGCTGAAATATAAACCAAAAGTAACTATAACATTTAGAAACAAATTCTTTGGCCTGCAATAAAATGTTGTCACACTACTACAACTCGGGAAAGCCCGCCTTGTAATCCTAGCCAGCAAAGAATCACAAGGTGATAAACCAGCTGACTCAAACCAAAAAAAGGCAATAGATAGCTTTTACAAAAACTCAAAATCAACTGTCCGACCAACTTAACTGAAGTTACCTTGTAAGAATTTTGCTCTGAATCTTCTTCTTCTTCTTCTTCTTCTACCAAATGTTTGAAGACAGTAGCTAACATTTTTCCATGAATGAAGATCAATGATGATAAAGCTGAGAAGTTAACTCAAAAGAGGCCTTTGCATCAACCTGCAGCACTAGCCAGATATACAAAGATCAAGTATCTACATTGTTCTCATCATGCAGAACCTAGGCTGCAACTAAATTACTTGCTCATAGGTAAAGAACAAAACAAATCGAAGCCAGGACTGATCAACATATGCAGCTTTTGAAACAATTTTAAGCAAAATACCTCCTTACAAGCATAATCTGATAGCAACCACGTGATATTCATAAATGCAGTAGCTCCAAACACTTGCAGAAGGTAAATCAAGCCAGTTCTCCTGTTTGAATAAAGATCTGCATGATATTTGCAGCAGAATAGTAAATTTAAAGAAATGTGCACAAGGAAATGAAACCGAACAAATGAAGCAATGAAACTAGAGTCTTCTATTGCACAACAATCTTACCTTGGGATCCTTTTCTATCTTGGCAGCAAACTGTCCAATTGAACCAGGATGCAACTTTACATTATCATCAAGGAACAATACATACACTTGAAACGCCTAAATATATAACAGATATATACTATACAAATTCCAATAGTGTCATCTTGCCCCACTGGTATACGGGAGGATTCACCACCGATTCACTAAAAACATAACATTATCATGGTACTATGTTAAGAATCATTTTTCCACAACCTTGAACTTGCCTTTGTTTACAAAGAGGTTGTTTCAATGGCTCAAATACATGAGCAAAATGATCAAAAGAGGAGCACGAGTGAAGCATTAAAGAGTTAATGTATATGATGACAATATTCTTTTCTTAGTAAGATCATTAAATTAGAGACTTAGAACAAAAGAGAAGTTTGTTAATCACAAACTCTCATGGAATACATGAAATTGATTTAAAGTAACTTACAATCTGATTTTATGAAACTACAGGATTAGTTTGCTTGTCCTGCAACTGACTATTTGTACGGTGGTTTTTGCCAATCAAGTAATGAAGGAGGACGCCTGCTGCAACGCTTACATTCAAGCTCTCTACGGCCATGAATGGCTTGAAGTTACGACTAGAATAGTCGTTATCTGTTTCAGCATCTATTGCATCTTCATCTCCCTTTGCAGTTATATCGACTGGGATGTTACCTGGAATCATAACCAGTTGAGTACATGACCTCTCGACCAATGGCCTCAAACCGATGCCCTCACTGCCCAAAACAAGAATTGTAGGAACACCCTGTTCAACCTCATTCAAAGGAACGGCTCTTGAAGAGACTGAGCCTCCTAAAACCCGCCAACCATTATCAGCCGAAGATGTCAAGAACTGCATCATATTCTTGCAAGATCTAACCTCCATTAACTCGAGAGAGCCTGCACTTGCTTTGCTCACAACCCCACTCAATGGAGCAGAGTTCTTAGCGCACAAAACCACCCCTGAAGCTCCAAAGAAGTAAGCAGATCGAATAATTGCTCCTAGATTCTGAGGATCAGTTACCTCATCCAGAGCTACCCAAAGAGGGGCATCCTCTCCCTCAACCAAAACAGGTTCTAATTCTCTAATGCTAACCATTTCTAATGGAGAAGCATCGAGGACTAACCCTTGGTGGGGCCTGTTATCAGCAACCATGTTCAGGTCATGTTTAGACACCTCCTTCGTACACAAACCAATTCTTTCGGCCATCTTCAAAACTCTCTCAACTCCTTTCTTATCCTTCTTCTTCCTATTGTTTCCACTCAAATCCAACCCTTCTTGAACATACAAAGCATAGAATTCCCTCCTTTCAGCAGATAAAGCAGCCAAAACCGGACCAACCCCATAAACCCCTTCACCAACCATTTTTGGTACTGATGATTCTGTAGCCTCTTTCCATGTCTTCCGACCCCAATTTTCCTGATTATTCCACCTCTTAACCACAGGCCTGTCAGAACCATTTGTCACTTTAACTCTATTAAACCTATTCTTGATCTTATCCCATCTAGGATCATCAACTTCCTCAGTTTCTTCTTCCTCTTCTACTTCACCACCATAATCTTTATCCCTCCCCTCATTCCTTCTGCCATCGTATCTCCTAACTTCAACATCTTCCACACTAGAAGCACCACCTTTCAAGTACTTCTCTGCAGATTCCTCCCAAGCAGACCGGTTTGTTCTCATTGCCATCACTTTCTCAGAACTTTTAGCTTGTTTAGATTTATCAATTGCTAGCCATGGAAGATTCTTTCCATTGCCTCTAGCACCTTTACCCGAATAAGAACTTGAAAAACACCTACCACTAATTAATTGGCAACTCCCCGCAAAAATTCCACTCGAAAATTTCCGGTTATTGACTGAGATATGAATGAAATTTAACAATGGGCACTTTTCTTGGGATTTTCCAGTGAACCCATTAGAAAAGTTCCCAGATTTAAATGCGAATGTATGGCTTAGCGCTTTTGGGTGGCACATAATCAATAAAGATTGAGGCTTTGTATGAAGTTGCTTCAGCATAGTGGGCTGCTATGAATAGAACTTTAAAAGATATGTATAAAACAGCTTGAACTGAACAGGGAATCTTGAAATAAATCTATACTAGTTAAAGTTCATAGATGATGATTAAAACAAAACCTGGAAATTTTTGAACGGCTGCTTCAATTCTTCATCTGCAGCCCAAGACGGCTGAACTGGAAATTCTTGTAGTTGAAGGATTTTTGGAGGGTTTATCACTTTATCTTTAATCATACGACGCCGTTCCACTTGCTACGGCTGCAAGATTCCAATTTCTAAGACCCCCTTATACTTGGTTAATATTGTATTATGATCCCTATATAAATACAAGAAATTAAAAAAAATTAAAAATAAAAATAAAACGTTGAGCATACCATTAATTTAAATGGGGAAAAAAATAAGTTTCATTTTAATTTTTCATAAATATTAAATTGTAACTGCTAAATACATTTTTGTATATTTATCCAAAAAAAACTTGAGAGTCATTGGCACAACTTGACTGACCAAAGGTAATTAAATTCTCCTTCTGAGGATGTACAAGCAAAATGTGAAAATTGGGAGACTGACGGGGTGGGTCATAATTTATCTCCTCCAATCCCTCTAATGTAAGGATTCTAAGTAGGGTGTTAGCGTACAGAGCTTTCGACAAATTACTCATGTTCGAGCTCGGTAAGCGTTCGTTTATGTTCGTTTGCTAAGTGTTCGCGAACAAGCTCGTTTGTGTTCGTTTAGTAGTGTTCGTGAACAAACTCGTTTGTGTTCGTTTAGTGGTGTTCGCGAACAAGCTCGTTAAGTGTCCGTTTAATAATGTTCGCGAACATGTTTACAAACAAATTGTATTAGATGCTACAAGTAGACTTATTCAATTATTTGTATTAGTTCTGTAGTTTTGTTGTTTGTTTGATTATTGTTCGTGAACGTATATTAGTTATTGTTCACGAACAAATTGTGTTTATGCACATGTGTAGGTGTTTGGTTATTAAGTGTTCACGGACGTGTTCATGAACGTAAATGAATATGTTTGTGAACGTGTTTGTTAATGTTAATGAACACGTTCGCGAACGTGTTCGTTAACGTTCGCAAACACGTTGGTGAACTTGTTCGTTAACGTTAACGAACACGTTCGTGAACATTAACGAACACGAACAGGATTTTCAAAAACCTTAACAAACGAAAACGAACATGAACACGAACACTCCAAAATCCTTAACAAACGAACACGAACGACCTCTGTTCGTTTATGTTCGATTCGTTAACAACCCTAATTCTAAGGGTTTAAGATCAGTCTAGCGTAAGCTGAGATAACTAATCAATACTACATCTGTCTCATTTTATGTGTTAGATTCGGTTAATAGAACTTGATTGAAGTTGTTTTTAATTCAATTTTTGTAATATTAAATTTAATATTAGTGTATAAAAATTTATATATTTAGAAATTACAATAAAAATACTACTCAAGTATTAAACAAAAAAATGAAAATAAAAGGAACTAATATAACAATTGAATAGTAAATATAATGTGTAAAAGTAGATAAAAGGTACAAATTAAAAATTACAATGTGTAATTGTAAGTTTTCCTTGTTGCTTAAAAAAACATTATATCTTCCAAAAAAAAACATTATTGTATTGGTGGTAGAAGTTGAAAGGAAATTTCATATTTGGAGTCAAAGTAATGCTATAGTATAGGAAAAGTTGCGTGGTTTTTCAGTCATTGACCGCTAACCCCTTCTCCAAGTTGGAATTAGCAAATTAGACCTAGAAACTACAATTCCATTCTTCTTACAATCATCGTCTGAAAACCCTCTCTAAACCCTCAGCCGCCGCTATGGGAACGCCGGAAACTTCAAGGGAACCCTGTCCCGATCGGATCCTAGACGACGTCGGCGGCGCCTTCGGCATGGGAGCAGTGGGCGGCTCCGCCTTCCACTTTGTTAAAGGCCTCTACAACTCCCCCAACGGCGCCCGGATGATCGGCGCCACTCAAGCCGTCCGGATGAACGCGCCGAGGATCGGCGGCAGCTTCGCCGTCTGGGGCGGCCTCTTCTCCGTCTTCGACTGCTCCATGGTCTACGTCCGCCAGAAGGAGGATCCGTGGAACTCCATCGTCGCTGGAGCCGCCACGGGCGGCGTCCTCTCCCTGCGCCAGGGCCTCGGCGCGTCGGCCCGATCCGCCGCCTTCGGAGGCATCCTCTTGGCTCTCATCGAAGGCGCCGGTATCATGCTCAACAAACTCACGAGTATTCCGCAGGACGCTCCGATCTACGTGGATGACCCGCTGGCCCCCCCAGGTGGGGTCCAGCAGGTTCCGCCGGAGTCTTCCCCTTCCCCGATCGCATCGTCGTGGTTCGGAGGATTGTTCGGAGGAAACAAAGAGGAAGAGAATAAGAGCAGCGGCGTGAAGACGGAGATTCTGGAGAGCTTTGATTCGCCCATCCCACCAACATTCGAGTTAAAGTGAAATTCTCTCTTCAAATTCAAACCTAAATTTTTAGTTTTTGTTGTAGAACAATTGAAATTAGTTTTATTATGAGAATCGGATTCAAGGCTTTAGTAGAACAGTAGCAAATGTATGTTGTCTTTCCCATCAATATATGAATTTTTGCAATTTTCAAACAGCTGAGAATTTGTAATTTATCTGCAAATAAATATGATTTCCAAGAATCTTGAATATTGTTCATCTTGGTCATTGTTTTTGAGTGAATGTTCATAGTATAATGCTTATGCCTCTCAACTAAATCAAATGGAAGATTAAGAAGACTTGCTTATATATCCATCTTCTTATTGCATACAGCCATACAGAATTGCTTGTCATTGCTACAAGCCTACAATGGCAATGGAGTTTTTTCATCCTCAGCCATGGCATAAAATGGTCCATTCCTGTTATGGGCCTATAGAAATATATCAGCCCATCACGTGAGTCCAAAGTTTAAACAACACTCCCATTAATTGTCTCTCATAACATCGTGATATATGGCAATAGGATCCGCATAGCAACTTTTATTGTGTACCACTCGATCCATGTAGCAACGGGGATCATGTAGTACAACAAGTATCATTTTAATTACGCGTTAGTTTCATTTGATAATATATGTTGTTGCATAAGTTCTGTTTTTTAGTTTCATTTTTTACACACTAATTTCATTATAGTAATACTAAAGTATCATTTTATTCCCCAGGTATATATATGACTACAGTGTATTTGTTGGGCACAAGGCCCAGTCCTCGAGGGGAATCGATCCCAAGCTTGACCGACCTAAAGACCGGCCAACTCGACCTAATTGTGAGGCCCCGAGTAGACGCATCTTCAATATTAGACTCGTTCTGCTCAGAGTGGAACTCGCCCTTCTTAGATTAGGAAGTGGGGGGGAGGCGGGCCGGGGGGGG
>CM008335.1:24484433-24509013 GCA_002525835.2 Ipomoea batatas
TGATTAGGGAAAAAGTCAAAGACAATGAGGTGGCATGAGAGAAAGTTGGGGAGGCTAATTTCTCCGAACATTTCTCTAATTTTTTAATAAAAATTACAAATAAATATATCCTCCGTTTTCCTTTTAAAAAAATTTAGAAAATTACAAATAAACATATTCTTCCTTTTTTTCTTTTATTTTTTTTTTAAAAAATTCTCTAATCAATAAATTAACAATTAGGGTTTGGTTTGTGACAGGGTCGGAGTTGATCTCCTTTATTAGAGTAAAAGTTACAGACATATATCTATTACAATTGACTACTTTTGAAGTAGTGGTTGGCAATAATATTACTAACCATTTAACCCAATTGCAAAGATTACTACTTAATCACTCCTACTTACTTTCAAATTCAGTATCTCTTCACCTAATTAATAATCACTTTATGGCATGCTCCTAGGGTTGTTAACCACAATCATAATCTTGGCTTATCCAAATTAACTTTTACCTTTTTATATCTAAAAATTAGTACCTATCAATGCCCATTATTACCTCACCCATGTCCTATTGAAGATGGAAGTGGGAACCCATTCCATGCCAACTTGCTTTCTACCATATTTCATCCATACCATTCCATTACAATATCACTCTATACTTTTAATTAACAAAATATACTTAGTAAAATATTGATATTATATAATATTATCAATTTTTATATGATTACTACAATCACAATTTTTTAGGTAACATAAAATCCATAACTACCATCTAAGGATGTACACTAGGTAAATCCCAACTTATAATTCTAGTAAGCAAATGACCATAAAGAGGTAAACTAACCTAAATTGTTCATAACTGACCAGCATAAACTAAAAAGTCCAACAATTTGATTAAGTTGATTGAGGTCACACTTTCCTTGATTTATTTTTAAGGTTTATCATCAAAATAAGATGAGAAATGATACATATCCAAGATTCATATCATGAATATGATGGAGCTCATGCATTATTGTCCATGATCTTGCAATGAAATGCATAATTCCAAGGGTCAAATAGTTCCCAATGTATCAATAATACTAAACACACATCATACATACTGATATTATGCCAAGAAAAACACATACATATTATGAAAAGATGTTGGCTCGAGTGAAAGAGACTTAACTTCCATATGTGTATGCATCAACACCCTTAAGAGAGTTATTCCTAAGTGAGCCCACGAAGCGTAAATGCCAATATATACAAATTTAAAATTATCATTTATAAAAGATAATTAATCGTTACACAATAATCATAATGAGAATTAAATACTCGAGAAAAAAAAAAAAGGAAGAAATTTTAGGATATTGACAATGTTTTCATTCCAAGAATTAGAGTGAGTGTCAAAGAGAAACATGTCTGGGTGTGTGTATGTTGGGGGACCCAAAAATTGGATTGCAAATTGCCAAGTTCCATGAACGCCAGATATATGCCAGGCTTGTGCCACCCATATAATGTATTTAAAGTTTTAATTTTAGTTCCACCAAAAATATGATAATGGATTTTGGTAAGTCAGAATAATATTTATTGTGTGGTCATACGAATTAAAAATAAACATTAATTAAGGAAGTGGCATGACTAATCTAATAATGGAGGGTATGTTTGTTAAGTAATCAATATTATTAGGTTTATTATGCAACAACGATAATGCCATGATTGGGATAGCAAGACAATTGAAATGGTCTGCCTGCCCAAATTCAATCCAATCTCACTATAAACTTGGCCCCACCTTTTTGGCTTGTCATCTTATTCATCTATAAATGAATCAATGGTTTTAATTACCTTTAACTCAATGAACTTGTGATCTAGTGGCACGAAGTGGCCCTCTCAGCTGACGAGAGGTTATGGATTCAAGCCTCAATAGGGGTAGTATTGATTCTTTGTGCTTCAGTAGGGTGTGTTTGGTACTACATTGGAATTGGAACAGAGTTAATAGTACTCAAATGACGTTCCTAACGTGGAATGTAGACTCGGAGCCGCTTAAAAAGCGGTTGTCTACACCTAAAGTCGCATATTTTTAGAGAGTAAAATAGGGTAGCTGATGTACTTCCCCATCCAAGACAAACCCGGGTGGAGATGGCTTAGTTGCTTGTTTATTTTTTGGTTAGGAAAAGCAAAAAGCATATCATAGGAAATCAAATTAAAGTAATTTAATGAATAATAGGAAAAAGGTATGTGGGAGATAAAGGGTTTAACATGATCCCATAATAAAATGGAAGAAAGGACAAAAGTGAAAAGAACATCCATCATTCCCATTATATAAATTGAAAATTGCATGGGGCAATCTTGTTACCATAACTTGTGTCGACAATCACTAAACAAGAGTAAAGTCATTAGGAATTCATCACTATATATCCCAATTAAACAAGGAGTAAAATTATTTTGCAATATGTATAATTCTATTTTCTATTATATTTTGGATTTAAATATCAATTCAATCCTTATTTATTTATTTACTTTTAATAATAAATAGGGGCTAATGACATTTTATGGACCTCATATGTTTGTACTAAACTATGTACTAAGACTTTTCATTTATAAAATTACACTAATTTCACTCAAACTTCTATAAGGTCTTACATACTTGCATATAATGTAATCCCTAAACAGTTTATCCTAGCTATAAAGCACCATAATAGTCCCTCGCGGTTTTATTATTAACAGAATAAAAAAAAGTAATAAAAATGATGATTCACTTTATTCTATACTAATCAAATTAAACATGTCAAACGGAGTTTTTGAAAATGATTTCTACAATTGTGAACTTGATTAATTCAAAACTTTTTTCCATATTAATGCCATGTTTTTTTTTAAAAATAAATAAATAAATTTCATTGTAAGTATTTCCAGAGAAGAAAAAAAACAGTATTGATGATACTTCCAAAATGGTGATAGAATATACGGAGTATTTAGCCTTGTAAATAGTAATAGTAGTAGAGAGTACGGAGTAGTATAAATGTAGTGTACACTATAGACAAAGAGCTAACATATACAGCTATAACCAAGCTGGATGGGTCCCATCCCTACTACTGTGGAGCCCACAACACTTCATTCAATATATCGCCTTTTTTTTTTTTCCAGTCAAATATCGTTATTTTTTTTTTCTTTTCACTCTCAACTCTCAAGTCTTCACATATACTCCGTATTAATTATTACATATAGCAAAATATATAGCTAAAAATTTAAAATAATTTAAGAAAACAATATTACCTCTATCCCTTTTTTTGTGTTCTACTGACTCAGTTACAATGTAGTATCTGTGCATAACTATTTACCGGGTGCCGCTTGACCACAAGATCTTTGACATTACCTCTATCCCTTTATATATGTTCTATTTACTCTTTTTTTTTTTGGATGAATAAATGAGGGGAACACCTAAAAACTAGCTACGATGAAATCCTTCTCCCTTTATATATGTTCTATTTACTATTTATGATCAAATTAATTATTCTTTCTTATTTTAAGGAAATTATTATTATTTTAAAATTTGAATTTTTATTGTTTAATATTTTTGAAAGCAACAAACACATTCATTGATTAATGCATAAGATCCGAGATAAAACTGGGAGGGACATGCATAGTCCAAGTACAAAGTGTTCGCTTGCGAAAAGGCTTCTTTGGCTAACGAATGTGCTAAAATATTAGATGATCTAGGCACAAAACGAATGGAGCAATAAACAAAAGAACTCATAATGGCCTTGCAATCACTGGAAGCAATGCCAACATATGATCGAAATTCGAACGAAAGCATCATAAGGTTATGACATAGAGCAGCACAATCCGTTTGCAGTCGGACGATGGTCACCCCTTGCCCCCTCAGCCACGAGAGGGCCTCCTTACAACTTACAAGCTAAGGTCTTCTCCATCAATATAATTGTTTAATATAACTTTAATATAATTTTAAATATATAAATTTTATTCATTGATAATAAATTAAATATTTAAAATTTAAATTATAAATAGCCCCGGACCGAACACCATAAATGCATAGCCGCATAGGTTTATTTGATATATACCATTGTCATGTTCTTTAAAATCTTTGTCATGTGGATCAAATCCAATTTTTTGTATTCTATCCTTTTGTTCTTTGCATATCATATACTACGGAGTATTTTTATTTTTTAATAAAATAACTTGGTAATGAAATTATTAATTGAAACATATATGTGTGCATAAATGAATGCAATACATGTTGAAACTAAGAAAAATAAAATTCTGATTGTCCTCGAGGCATAATTTGATGGTTAAAAAGTTGAGTGTGAGTGTAGTGAACTAACAAATACCTAGGTTCGAATTCTTAATTGGGACACTAAAACCTTGTCTTACTGAAGCACATCTCGCGATTTACTTTTTATCGCAATTTTCAGGACAGGGGTGAGGGACTCTTATTTTAGAAAACTTATAAGATCTTGGCAGCTAGTATGTATATTATATGTAATGAAGGTTAGTTAGAGCAGTTAATTAGTTTATCATTGCTCATTCATTGGTAATATAATCGCATATTTGAAGGAATATATATTGAAGTTTGACTCTTATTTTAGATTCTACTTGCTACAAAGAATAATTAATTTCTAATTAGTCGATTTTTTTTTTTTAGGTGAGAAAGGATCCGTGTGGAAACGGAAACACCGTTTATACCACACTCTACAAGTCATGACTCGGTGGGCATCAACAAGGAGAAGATTCTGCAGCCTCTCAGGCGGTCCCTCGAGGATCGTTGTTCTCCAATCCGCAGATTGTCCAAGATTTGTGAGTCAGTTAGCACTTTTGTTACCTTCTCTTAACGTGTGTGTGAAAGAGACCTTCCTCAGGCAAGAATTGATAAATCTACAGTCTTTAATAAGTGTCGAGGTAGCCTCGTCGATACTCTCCTCTCCCTCCATGGCAGTAATAACAGCTTCTGAGTCGAGTTCAAAAATAACTTTGTAAAAAACCCTCACTTTTGCTAGCTGTAGACCCTCTCTTAGTCGATGTTAAAACTTTATATATAATAATAAGAATGCGTTAAATTACTTTAGCTAGCTTATATAACACTAAAAAATTTATTATTATTTTTTTGGTTATGAGAAAAACTACAACCACTATATGAGGGTGTGGACATGGTAAATTTCATCCTGGTTATCTTAGTCGGTAAAGAAGTGAAAGAACCATAAGAAAGTTAAATGAACTTATGTTGTTCATAGTTGACCGATTCAAACTAAGAAAGCCAAATCATAAAGATACTACGTTCCTAAATTTACCTTCTAATATATATCGCATTTCCTTTTATGACAGTACACTTCTTGATTAGTTTTGTTTTTGTTGTTGTTGTTGTTTTTTTTTCCCCAAATATTTGATTAATACCTGAATTTCTTTTTAAACTAGTGTTGTGAACATGTTGGTCAATCCATTAGCGGCCAAAGAATGTAAACAATACATTATAAATCTAGAAAGCTAGCTAGCATTCTTATATTTTGTATAAGTCTTGATTCTTCTACCTATAACCCAATTATTTAGGGTAGTTTGTAATGCTTATATCAATTCAATGCAGTAAGATGAACTCTTAATATAATTTCATTTTTAGTGTATTATATATTCATTTTGACTTTGCAATATACTAAAAATGAACTTATAATATACTAAAATGAATTTGTATTTAATATAATAAATCTACTAAAAATAAACTTACACTTTATTAAAAATAAACATGTATTCAGATTACCCTTACACGATAAACAACATCAGAATGTATAATTTAATTTGTCAAATAAGTAATAAGCAAATTGCTGATACAATTACAAACTTAAAAAATGGATTACTACAAAAATGTATGGTGTTAAAAAGTAATAATAAAGTGTATTGTTAGAAGTTAGAAGAGAAGTTATAGTTTCTCGCGAGTTATTGACGAAAAAGAATTCGTCCAACGAGCTGGAAAGAGAACGATACTTCTTAGTTTTCACGGACAAAAAACGACAAAGAAAGAGATAGAGAGAGAGAGAGAGAGACAGAGAGAGACAGGGAATGGCGCGCAGATAGTATGAGCGAGCCAAGCCGAATTGCCCATTTTTATACATGTATGTTTCCCATTCTCCCCTCACCATTCCCATTACACCTCTCCCTCTCTCTCCCCCTCTCTATCTCTCTCTCTCTCTCTTTCTCTGAACTGTACTTAATCTGAACAGAATTGAAAGAGCAGAATCATCAGTAGTACAAACTACTACTGCCATGGATCCATGCCCATTTGTACGTTTGATCATCGAGTCATTATCTCTGAAACTCCCCACCGCCACGAAACCCGCCGGTCCGGGAGTTCACCCTTCCACGACCCCATGCTACGCCAAGTTGAAATTCAGCAATTTCCCTTCCCAAACTGCCCTTCTCCCTCTCTGCTCCGCCGCCCTTCCCAAGGACGACGATTCCTCTCCCTCCGACTCCTTCGCCTCCGCCGAAGCCTTCCACCTCGATCCCTCCGCCCTCCGCCGCCTCTCCGAAAAGCCCGCCGCTCTCAAGCTCTCCGTGTTCGCCGGCCGAATGGGGCAGACCTGCGGGATCACCTCCGGGAAGCTGCTCGGCGTCGTGCAGGTCGCGGTTGATCTCAGTGGGGCCCAATCGAAACCGGTTTTGTTCCAGAGCGGGTGGAAGAAGCTCGGAGGCGGAGGTTCGGATAATAAACCGATGCTGCATGTGGTGGTTCGGTCCGAACCGGACCCCCGGTTCGTTTTCCAGTTCGGTGGTGAACCGGAGTGCAGCCCGGTGGTTTTCCAGATCCAGGGGAGTATCAGGCAGCCGGTTTTCAGTTGCAAGTTCAGCGCCGACAGGAACAACCGGACTCGGTGAGTTTCCCTCCGCTCATTTTAGCACCTTTCTGTTTTTTGTTTCTCTTAACGTGCGCCGTTAGTTGCTTCAACTTATCATTGTGCTTTGCTGTCGCCCCACCCCCCCACAACTCATGAACATGAACTTGCTTGTCTTTCCCGCCATATAATTCTTTGCTAATTTTGATTTAATCAATTAATTGTTTCATTTGTCAAAACCTTAATCAATTATAGTAAGCACTATTAAGTTCAACTTTTTACTTTAATTCATCATTTGCCAATATATCTATTTTATAATTCAAAATTTTGAAATATTTAGTGTAATATTTGTTTATAAAAAAATTTATATATTTAATCAAAAGTATTATTATATACAATATATCAAATTTAAAATTATAAAAAAATATATATAAACAAAAATTGAAGAACTAGTTGACCCATGTAGAGGAAACATAACACTGACCAGAACCTCGTGGTTACTAAGCTAATTGTATGATAATCACGTGAAAGTCTGAAACTTGTGATGATTAAGCTAATTGTCGGACCAACTTGACTTTCAATACAAATGCTAGTCGGGTTTGGTTCAAATAGTGGGAGAATCCAGTCTTGTCTGAATAAGATGGCGTGAGTCTTAGGTAATGGTTATGATCTTTGTATTAAGCAGATTTTTGCTATTTGATAGTATGTTTTTCTGTTAAGAATGATAGCTAAAGATAAGGTTGTTTACATTGAAGATTCTATCATGTTCTCTTGCAGTATATGTGTTTAATGAGGTAAATTAGTGATATAAAAACGTTGGATTAAATTATAAAGTTAATCACTTTTTAGCATTTGGTCAAAACAACCGACAGTGTTATGTCCCCTGCTCAACTGTCATTAGCAACTTCCATTGATTCCCTTCTCCATGTGCAAAGATTTGGTTGAAAGTCTTGAGAAATATTAATAATATTCTCATTTCACACTTTGTTCAATTCCCTTGAATAATATGTTTCATTATCAAATGTTGATTGGTGTTTTGGTTATGTTAAAAACTCAGATCTCTGCCATCAGATTTTAGTTTGAACAACAGAGGATGGATGAGAACATTTTCTGGGGATAGGGACAGGCCTGGGAAGGAACGAAAAGGTTGGATGATAATAATCTATGATCTCTCGGGCTCTTCAGTAGCAGCTGCATCTATGATCACCCCGTTCGTTCCATCCCGGCATGGCTCATCCTGCGCCCCAATGGCCCCTCGGTTAGTAGCTGGAAGCCCTGGGGCCGCCTCGAGGCATGGCGGGAGAGAGGCCCGGTTGATGGGCTAGGCTATAAGTTCGAGCTCGTTACTGATGCGGGGTTCACGAGTGGGATCCCCATTGCAGAAGGCGCCATGAATGCGAAGAAAGGGGGGAGATTCTGCATAGATAATGCGAGAAAACAGTCTGCTTCTTCTTCGTTATCCCCGGTTCGGGGGTTTGTGATGTGCTCGAGTGTTGAAGGCAAAAATGGGTTCCTTTCGGTTCAGGTTGCGGTGAACCATGTTAACTGTATGGCTGATGCTGCTCTGTTCGTCGCCCTTTCGGCTGCCATTGATCTGAGTATGGATGCTTGCCAGCTTTTTTCGAGGAAACTGAGGAAAGAATTCTGCCATGATGAAAATGACTCCTACTCTTAAGCCCCACATAACATCAATCTCTTCTTGTGCAGTGATTACCACATGAAAATATGAATCCTGGTTTGAGCAGCAAGGAAGATAACTATTTTTACACACAGATTTTTGACATTATATTTATCACAAACCATTACATTATAGAGGCAAGTAAGAGTGACAAAATTGAGGATTTTTTTTTCTTTAAATTTCTATTTATTTATTTATTGCTGTTTTTCTCCCCTCAACACATATATAAAACTCCTGTATTGTAGATGGACAGTGTACAGACAGGACGAGTGATTTGTTTGTCAAAATTTATTTATTTATTTATTTATTCTTTTTATTATTGTGCTGAGATTTCATTTTCACTTTCACTTTCACGTTGGCATTAATTTGCATTCTCAACAAATTAAACCAAACAGGAGTGGCTCACCTATCCAATCCGGACATTGTACTGCTGCAACTTTTTTTTTATTAAACGTCACAGAAATATAATTATGGCATATAATGTATCTTAGTTTATGTCAGACTAAAATTACTAAACCTGATTTCTGATGAAATTCAAATCTTATTATGAGTGTTGAAATAAGACTTTAAAGTGATTAATCGAATTGACTGAGCTAGTCATAGGTAACTATCATTGTTTTAATAATTAAATTCCCATTGGGTAACTATCGTTGTTTTAATAATTGAATTCCCATTTATAAATACAATGCCAATCTTTGATTCTCTCCGCAAGCAACTTACTATTGCACCAACTCTGTTTTCACTTTTCAGGCGACAATCCACCAATGGCGTTCTTCATGCAATGTTTTGCTATCTGCCTCGTCCTCATCGCCGGCGCCACCGCCGGCCGTGAGGAACCGGCCATCAAGCTCCCGTCGGCCCTAGACGACGATAACCTGTTATGTGAGAGCTGGAAACAGGCGGTGGAGACCAACAACGCCGGCCCTTGGGGCCTGCCCATTCAGCCCTGCTTCGACTTCGCAGTGTCCTATATGACCGGCCTCCGGTACCTCGTCGACAGCATTGCCGTCGCCAACTACGCCGTGGAATTCGCCAAGTCGGTGAATGTCACCGACAAGGACGCCTGGGTTTTCGACGTCGACGATACTTTGCTCTCCCATGTTCCCCACTTCTGTTCACCTAATCAGTGAGTTGTACTCTTTCTGTCCCATTTTATCTGTGGTACTTAGTATTTATTGGTCATAACAACTATTTTTTCTTTGTTTATTTTTTTTAAGTATTTTTTACTAATCCAAAACGATAGATAGTTTTTTACAGTATATGAATGTGTTGTTGTTTGAATGCAGAGAATCAAGGAAATTGCAGGAGAGAGTGAAATCAGAAGGGATGGAAGATTCATTGCTGGGTGATGAGGTTGATTTGCCGGCGTTACCGGCAAGTTTGGAATTGTACCGGAATATTCAGAAGTTAGGGTTCAAAATTTTCTTGTTATCTGGACGGGAACACTCCCAGCTCAATCAAACCCTCAGAAATCTTTTGGAAGTTGGATATATCAACTGGGACAGACTCATCTTAAGGTATTACACTATTTTATGATGATTATATTTTGAATGGCTAATGTTAACTTGTTTTGGTGACCCTAATTGGTAAAAAATTACAATGAAGCAAATCAATATAGATTGTTCAGCTAATCAGTTTAAACTGATAAGATTAATAGACCGTCCTTAATTAAAGTCAAATTTAAAATTTTGTGATTACAAAATTAACAGTTTAATTAAAATAGGGATACATGTGAGGAGCAAAAGACAGCATTGATGTACAAGTCAGAGAGGAGGATGGAGTTGGTTGAAGAAGGTTACACACTTCATGGGAACTGTGGTGATCAGTGGTCTGATTTGCTTGGATATGCCATGGCCGTTCGATCCTTCAAACTCCCAAACTTGATGTATTATATCAAGTGATTCTATTTCGATCCTGTAGTTAATGTTGATTTTTTCGGGAATAAACTCTCATTGTATTTCAATTCCATCTCCCAAGCCCAGCATTATAAAAGCCCATTGGTTCACCCAAAAATGTGAGAAATGAAATTTAAATTTTATAGAAAAGAATACGTGCAAATTTTATATTCTTGTGACAAATGTCACATTTACAATCAGTTGAGCTTTTTTATGCTGGATAAATTTATATTCTATTTGGTTGAATGGTTTATGGAAAAAAAATTATTGAGAATATTCATTTCATTATAATGTTTGATTTGTTTAAGAATAATCAATATCTTGTCTAATGTGTATTTAAAGGGAAAATGTTTTTTTTTTTAATTTCTTTGAATTGCATTGATATAAATACTTTCTTCCTCTAAATTATATCCATTTATCCACATTATGTCCTTAATTATTTAGAAGAGAAATTTTCATTTTTGATCTCCTAACTATTATATATGAATCATATTTGGTCATTCATTATTAAAATTTTCTAATTAGGTGCATGAGTATATATTTTATATCACATTTGATCTTCTTCTCTAATTTTTGGGCTAACTATTGCCGAAAATACTCCTTTCGGAATGAGCATTACATTTGTTTTTTCTGGAAGGAGCACTACATTTGCTTCTTTCGAAAGAAGCACTTCCAACAATAGTTGGTCAAAAAATTAGACAGAAACATCAAATGTAATACAAATTACATAGTCATGCACCAAATTATAAAACTTAAAGTGGCATTTAGAGAATTAAAATACACATCAATTTAAGACGTAGGGTTTGTGAATCGCATTTGTTAGTGTAAATTACTCCGGTAGTCCGTAATTAGCAGATGTTCCATAATCCTCATTTTCCTTCCCCCTTCACTCAACCTGTTAGATAGTTCATATATATATATATATATATATATATATATATATATATATATATATATATATCTAGAATGTGTTTTATGTTTTATGTTACAATAACAATAACTATTATATTGTTATTGTAATTATTAAAAATTAATAAATTATTGTTATATACATTCATGCGCACGCTCAAAAGTCATTTTATATGTTATCAATTAAAGGTAACATCTAGTATTACCAAACACTTCCTTACAAATAGTTAATATTATTAACTGGTAAAAATAACTAATACAATTAGCTAATATTTAACTATATATTAACCTAATCCGCTAACCGATAACCACTAAGTGCCAAACAATGCTTTATGAAATTACAATGGTTGTTGCATGAATAAACTCACATTATTTTAAATTCGATCTCTTGAACCTCACACTATAACGGCCAATTTGGTTCAGTAAAAAATATATATAAAGAATAAAATTAAACTCTATGGAAAAAAATTCAGTTGTTTGGTGGATTGAAATGAAATTATTAAGAATAATTATTCTACTATTTTGTTTATTATGGAATTGTAAATAAATCATTAGTATAATGACCATTGACCAATATATCCATACGTAGGTACCATACATGCAAATTTAAATTATCTTAAACTATGTGTCATATGCTATACATTTTTATTTAACTTACTATGTACGTACCCTAAGTATTTACGTACCATACATGCAAATTACGTTGCTATAATGCTATTACATATATTATATATTATATATTACGGAGTATATATTATATATTATATATACTTTTGTGCGGTGCTTGCAAATTGCGCAAAGTAAGGAGTATGAAACACCAAATACGTACATTATGTATAAATATATAAAATAGGCTTATTGGTAAAAAAAAATCAAATTTTTATATCTTATAATCATTGGCTTGGTCACACTAGTGTGAAATCATATCACGGATTTTTATTCGTGAGACGAGTCGGGTTGGGTCAATATGCAAATGTAATATACTAAATAAGAAATAAAATATTTGTTACCTATAAAGGAAAACATAATATTTTTAAGGACAAATGTAATACTTTTATATTTTGATGTAAAAGTATTATTTTTTTCATCAAAAGTATTATATTTTCCATTATAAGTAATATATTATTGCACTTTTAAAGGAAAATATAATACTTTCACATCAAAAGTATTACATTTTCTCATATAAGTAATAAACATTTTATTCATGATTTAGTATTAATTTGCTAATATAAGTATTACATTTTATCTTGACCCAACTGTCTCACATACAAGGATCCGTGAGACGGTCTCACACAAGTTTTTTGGATAATAATTATATTCAAAATTTTAAAATTTGATTTTAAAAAAACTCAAATATATTTTTATGTTTTGTGACCAATTATACCAACTACAAATAAAATTATATTAAAGATCTTTAAAATCTGACAAATTAATATAAGGTATTTATATGTTGTAACAACTAACTTAAGAAATAATCTAATATAATATGACTGTCTTATATGTTTGAACATAAAATTACAAGAAACATCAAATTTACTAATGAAAAAATTATAGATAAATTACTGGAATTCATAGGTATTTAATTAATTTACCAACGCATTTCAGTAGGTAAAGCACTCGGATCTGAATGTATTTAAACTATAGCTATTTAATTCGTTGTTAAATTTGTTGTTTTCTTGATAGTGTAAATCATATATTAAAAAACTAAAACATTCCATTATTATAGAAAATATATTGTCAGTCTGCATGAACTTAACTCACTGGTTTAGTATATTGTATTTAGGAGAAGAGATTAAGATTCGAAACTCAACAGCGACAGCGACAGCACACTAGCATTTGACCCTGTCGAGTCACAGAATTACCGTGGTGTGAGGAACCTTTGGAGTTAGGGATTCAACCTTTTGTGAGGAGAAGAAAACATATTGTCAATTCTTTAATTTGTGAATGAAAGTTGAAAGATACAAGTAATATAATAAATAAACTTTTCTTTTTTGGTTTTACCTTTTACTAATATTAACTTATAAACTTAAAAGTGGCATTACAAAAGCTACACAAGTAAATGAATATGAGTTAAAGATAGGCTCTCAACTCAACCAAGCAAAAGACTCAGAGAGATGCAGACAGCAACACTCTATATATTATACAAAGTACAAACAACTCTTTAATTATCTCCTACTCCGATCCCTTTCATGTCTAGATTTCTTAATTAGTTACTTCAATAAACTCCCTAACTAGCAAGCTGCATGTCATCATTTATCATGGATTATTAATGTTACGTGTATTTTCACGTTTTACTTTATTTATTTTTACTCGTTACATAATATATTTTAATTGATGATTTATAAAAATAAGTGATTATAATATTTATTTCTTTTATTTTCTTGCTCCAATAAAATCTAAACATATAATAAGAGTTTTACCTACTCATATTATCAAATTTGCACATCATTATTGCATGAATGCTATTCTTAGGAATATAATGTCACTAAGCCAAATTACTTAATATAATTTTGGACTAGCTTAGCATGCTCAGGCCATGCATTGAGCTTATTGCAACTCAATTTGGGTTCTATTAAAGAAAAAAAGGATAAAGAGAAGCCTATGTACTAATTTTCATGTATATTTTGTTTCATATCACTCGTGTATCGAAGAGTAATCTTGAGTAGTTATGGCAGTGTGACTATGAGATCAGATCAACCCGCTAAGTTTTGAGCTAGTCCATTTGACCCATCATGTTTAATTATTAAGTTTTAGATTATTGGGTTAATTTTCTTATTGAGTTCATATTTTTTTTTTTACCTAACCTATTAATTTTTTTAATCTTTTTGTACTAGCCCATCTATTTCGAACTAAAATTAACATCATTTTTAGGTATTGTATAATTTCGTCCCAACAATAATATTTATCGAAGTTTATGGATAAGATGACTTAGCTTGTAACGTATTGTATGAGTTAACCAAAACTTGTTTACTTTTTTGTAGTCCTTTGTCGACTAAAATCAAAAGACAAATTCACCTAAAGCGCACATCCAAATTGCACCGACATGCTTCAATTCACTGTAAATCAAAGTATTTTAATTACTGCAAGAAATACAGTTATTGTGACCTCGTGAAGAATCCCTGCTCCGATTGTGATGTTGCAACATTCCAATATGAAAAATGTACTATTCAAATTTCAACTTACACAATACAGCTTTCAATCTTGAATCAAACATATATAATCCCAATCGCAAGAAAAAACAGCGTTCAAATATCCAGCACATATATGCATGCATGACTGCACCTTTCTACCACTGCATTTATTTTATAGTACGTAACAAATTAAAATGGAGTAACACATAAATGCAAACCAGGCAACTGTCAATGTTTTAATAATATAATCCAATTTTTCAGTACACTTATAAATACATACCAAAATTAATCTTCAATTCTCAATCTCCACAACCATCTCATCTCTCTTTTTTAACTATATTCAGCTGGCAATATGGCGGCCTTGATGCAATGCCTTGTTATCTGCATCTTCCTCATCGCCGGCGGCGCCGCCGCGACTTCCCGTATAGAACCAATCATTGAACTCCCGTCAGGCGTGGGTGAGGACAACTGGTACTGCGAGAGCTGGAAACTGGCGGTGGAGAACAACAACGCCGGCGCTTGGGACCGGGAGACCTGCGACGACTTCGCCAAGTCATATATGACCGACTACCGGTATCTCTCCGACTCCATTGCCGTCGCCAGCTACGCCAGGGCGTACGCCAACTCGGTCAAAGTCACCCCTAGGGACGCTTGGATTTTCGACATCGACGACACTTTGCTCTCCCTCGTTTCCTACTGCGATCAGTGAGTAAAAATTTAATCTTTTCTTTTTTTCTCGAACAAAATCACTAATGTGGATGCTCTAACCTAAATTACTTTGTTTTA
Source organism: Ipomoea batatas (assembly GCA_002525835.2). NCBI lineage: Eukaryota > Viridiplantae > Streptophyta > Magnoliopsida > Solanales > Convolvulaceae > Ipomoea > Ipomoea batatas. Next base: position 24,499,620 of record CM008335.1, read on the forward strand.
CGGAACATTATTATTTACTTAATGCATGTTGATGTGTGTTGTCTGGATGCAGATCATTAGTGAAATCTGTAGGGCATAAAGACTGTAAAAACTCTTCTTCCGACGATGATGATCTTGACTTACCATCATTACCAGCAAGTTTGCAATTGTACAAGACTATTCAGAAGTTAGGGTTCAAGATTTTCTTGATATCCGAAAGGAAACAGTCTCAGCTCAATAATACCATCGAAAATCTTTGCAGAGTTGGATATAACAATTGGGACAAACTTATATTAAGGTATTATATATATATAATAATATATATTCAAACTTTTAATATTATACGTACGTATTTTGTGACAATTATATATCTTATTGGCAATTATATATAAAACAGGGATACATGTGATGAGGATAAGTCATCATTAGTGTTCAAGTCTGAGAAGAGGATAGAGGTGGTAGAAGAAGGTTACATCATTCAGGGGAACTGTGGTGATCAGTGGTCTGATTTGCTTGGATATGCCACGGCCGTTCGATCCTTCAAATTCCCAAATTTGATGTACTATACCAAGTAAATTAATATTAATATAATGTTGATAGATATTATGAAATTATATATGGTGGTGGATGGTTCATGGGTGTTACAGGATTAAATAAACTATAAGTGTGATTTCATTATTCAAATGTGCTATAAATACGTATTTTGTGACCTAAATTTATGTAATACTATTGAGTGTGTTTTAAGTTTGATTCTTATGTATTACAAAAACATGTATTGATGAGTATATGAAATTTCAAATTATTTAATTTTAAATTATGTTTGTCATATACTCCCTCTATTCCTAATTACTTGTCATATTTGATTTTTGCGCGAATTTCTTTTATTATATCATTACATTTGTAATTTATTACCATTCACTTTGCATTCATACAATTCTAATTCACTTCTAAAATGGACTCACTTTTTGTAATAATAATAAGAAAACAAAAAGATGTAACCCACTCAAATTTGACTTGCAAATCAGATTGCATATATTGAAAGATTGCAATTTGCAAAAGCTTTACAGTTTATACTATATTGGATTTTTAAAAGTAAATGTATACATTCTTATCACGTAATTTATATTAATTGAAATAAAATAAATTAATAATTATTATAAAAGAATAAAAATAAGATGTCTAATGAAATTAATAGTCAATAAACATATTCCATATATATATAAAATAAAATGGGAATATATATGTACCTGAAGTACAACATTTCATGTGATAGTGTGATACATGAGATGCTATTACTATTTTTGGAATTATATGAGATGATTCAATCCTACCATAGAACAACTTGAGAAGACAAGCAATACAATGGCCCAGAACAAAACACATGGGCAAGGTTGCTCAATTATTGACCATTAATAGGCAGATTGAGTCACTTCGGGAAAGGAGTGGTTAAGGAAATTGCAATTTCCACAAATTAAATTAAATAATATAATTAGCGATGGACAGAAAGGAGTACACCATCACCATCTAATACTTGCAAACGTTACAAATCATGGTGGTGGCATAAGGTGTTATTAGGTAATTAATATGATTAAGTGATTATTATAAAGACGATTATTGAGAATTATCTATTTATAGAAAGAGAAAAGCAAGTGTCTCTAGAAGATTTTTATTGTCTAATTTGTCACATATTAAATTATTAATTGTATTGAATTTTTAGAGATTTTTTTGGGCGACGAATAAAAGATGCAACTATTGTCTAAGAATGTACATTAATTAGATAAACTCAACTTCTGTGTAATAGTCTGTAAATTGTATATGAGAGGTGAATCACACTAAAAAAATTATGTGTAACAGGCTCGCCCAAGAAGATGTCGATCGGCGCCTTTGTCAATTTCCTTTTTTTTTTTTTGTTATTATCATTAGTAAAAAAATGCAAATAAAACTACTTATTTTTTTAAAAAAAAATTAGGACATGCTACTATATAGCATTATAAATGTATTCATAATTCAAATATTTGTTTGAGTCCATTTTCACAAAGAAGTGTGTCTAAGGATAATTTCCTTAACTCCTAAGTTTTATCATTCAGATTCTAAAAAACGTTTTCCTTTATCCAAAACATTTTTTTAGTATATTGATGACCAAATATGCTAAATTTAAGTTTGGCTAGATATGTATAAATTTCAACCCTTATCTTTCTTTTATTGTACTCAATAAAACAAAAAAGTCAAAAACCTATCCTGTGATTCCTGTCATAAATCATATATAAAAGGAAACAATAAAAAGTTATGTTTCCAAAATTGGTATAAAATGAATTTCAACGCAAAAAAAAAAAAACAAAGAAAAACAACAAAACAAAACCTTATTTGTAACATAATTAGCATATCAGTCAATATTTTAGTTTATTTGATCACGATTAGCTATTTAATTTGGTTAAACAGTCAATATGAGTGTTTGACTAATTAGCTTTTTGTAACAACTTATTGCTTTATAACGCTAAAATTCAAAAAGATACTCAAAGGAGTTTTTTTAAACAACTTTATGAGTAAGTTATTTTTGCATGTAATCAGCTATCAATTAACAGATAATTTATCAAATACGGAGTATCTTTTTACAATCAGCTAATACTATCAACTAGTCAAACACTCAAACCTACTAACCCAATCAAGCTAACAACTATTTACCGAACACCCTACACCCCTAATGTAATTAAATTACCGATGTAGATAAAAGTCATTTTAATTATTAAATAATGTCATTTTAAAAAAATAATAACGTACGCTCTCAATAATTTTATGGCACTAAAATAATGTTATAATTAATCGTGTTCCACACTTCCACCTAAAACTAAACGGGGCAAAAGAAATAAAATAAAATGAAAAAGGGTCTTGCTATAAATAAATAGGGGTCATTTTGCAAATTACACCATTTAAGAGGTTGACCCTCCCTGTAATCTCCTTTCTCTGATCCTCTCGGCTCAGTCAAGCGTCATCTGGAGCCTCTGCTCTTTCGATCAAACTTCAACACGAAAAACGACGATTTTTATCCATTAATCGGAGAAATACCCGTTAATCCTCCATTGCCGACGTGTCGGCCTTCTTATCCTCTCTCGATTCATATAATTTTTATTGAGAATAGCGCGTTTTCGTCGAAATCATCGCCAAGTATAGTATCCATCAGCACAATCTTCTACGAATTTCGCTAAGTTTCGGAGCCTCATTCATCGGTTTCGTCAACTAGAGCTGGGGATTTGGGGATATAGCAATCGGTTGGATTGGAGCTAGGGTTTTCGAGTATTTCACGCTGAAATGAAGATCGAAGAATTGGATGATAGTAGTGAGAGTAAGTGTGGTGGTGAAAATGAGAGAAGCTTGATGATAGTTCGGGTCGATGCGAAGAGAGCGCTGGTCGGAGCTGGAGCTAGGATCCTCTTTTACCCAACCTTACTCTACAATGTCTTCAGAAACAAAATTCAGGCCGAGTTTCGATGGTGGGATCGGGTTGATCAGGTATGTTTTCCAATTTTATTGCGAAATTAATTAATTTAGCTAATTTAGTTTATAGGATGTGAAAATTTGATAATTTAGTTTCTAGACAGTGAAAGTTCGATACTTTTGTTGAGACTCTTTTCTAATACCTTTGATTGTTTTGGGATGTTAGATGGTTGGTTCATAGATGAATGCTTGTTTGTATTTGATCATGTGTTTGAATTTGAAATTTGCAGTCACTCTTTGTTTAATTATGAAGAAAAATGGTGGAGATTAAAGAAAATAGAAAATATTATTATAGCAGGCACAAATGTGGTGCCAAGTTCAGTCTTATGGTGATCTAATAGTGACAGAGCTTATTTTGGAAAATTTGTCTGAACTGTGTATAATTAGTGAAGTAATAATTTGTTTCTTTTGTTTGTACAATATTGGGAGAAGTTAGAGAACTGAATATGTATCTTTTGGTTTGTTTCCTTGGTCATTTGTACTTCTAAATGACGAGCACATAAACCTTGCCTGATTTCGTTCTGGATGTACAGTTTATTTTGCTAGGAGCTGTACCATTTCCGAAGGATGTTCCACGTTTGAAGCAGCTTGGTGTTGGTGGTGTGATCACTTTGAATGAGCCCTACGAAACTTTGGTTCCAACATCTTTATATCGTGTAAGTTTGATAGTTAGACCCTGTTTGGTAAATGGCTGTTAGCTGATAGCTAATTGGGTTAGAAGGTGTAACTAGTTGATAACATTAGCTAATTGTAGAAAGGTGTTTGCCTGTTTGGTAAATTAAATGTTAGTTGATAGTGGTTTGACATAATTTCTTTTCTCAAAAACCTAATTGAAAAAGTTGCTTTGAGCAGCTTTTTGAATTTTAGCATTTTGGAGTTACAAAAAACTAATTAACCATACACTTATATTGATTTTTTTAACCAAGTCAAACAGCTAATAGTGGTCAAATAAGCCAAAATTGGCTAATAGGCTAACTATTTTACCAAACAGGGCCAATATCCTTTTCTTCTTGAAGAGATGGTTGTGATATATTCCTTTTCCCTTGTCAGGCATTCATTGATAGGAAAGAATTTTAGTTACAAGTTATTTTTCCTGAGGGTTTATGAACATAATATTGTTAACTTCCTTTTTATGTGCCTTCACATTTTGCTGCTGGAATCTATTCTTTCCTTGAAAACGTACCACAGAGATTCAGTACATGTAGCAAGTTCAAGGGATTATCTTTGTTCACATTTTTTCTATTTTGTAATTGTTAGGCACATGAGATAGACCACCTCGTCATTCCAACTAGAGATTATCTTTTCGCCCCTTCCTTTGGCAATATTAACCAAGCGGTGGACTTTATTCATAGTGAGTACACACCTTCTAATTTACTCTAGCAGTGTTAAGCCTCCGTTTACTTCTGCATCATTCTTGTTTGTTGGTTATAGAGAATGCAACTAGTGGGCGGACTACATACGTACATTGCAAAGCAGGTAGAGGAAGGAGCACTACCGTTGTGCTTTGCTATTTGGTAAGGTTCTTTACTAGTTAATTCTTTTCAGGCTGCTTGTTTTCTTCGTAAATCTCGGGGCGGTTATATGGATTGGAAGTGGGTTTCGATGCTTTCATGGTTTTCAGGTGGTGTATAAGCACATGACTCCTGCAGCTGCACTGGAATATGTCCGCTCTGTAAGACCTAGAGTGCTGTTGGCTCCTTCCCAATGGAAGGTAAGAACATAAGCTGATCATTTATTGTATAGAGGCTAAATTGATACCCGGGGTCTCTCTGAAATTTTGCCAAATACTTAATTCTTTTTTCTGTTAATTGACAACATCAATTCATCATATGAACCCTGGCTCAAGTGAGCCTCGGTGAACATTATTTTGTGAGTGGTGAAAATTTTAGTTTAGAGATGGGGCTAAGCTCACCATTATGCTTTGCCATCTGTCTATTTAACAGGCTGTTCTAGAATTCAAGCAGTGGCGCACTGCATCAACTACTACATTCTCGCCTGCAGATGCCGTGTTGATCACAAGAGCAGATCTCGAAGGGTACCATAGCTCACCCGACGATTATTCTGGTAGGCAGCTGGCAGTCGTCCCCCGTATGGCTCGGACAAGCCCCATGATAGCAAAACTTTCTTGCCTATTCGCAACGTTGAAAGTGTCTGGTGTTTATGGACCTGTTAACCGGCAGCTTACAGAGGCTCGCGCCTGCTAATTTCGTCTCGTAATCTATCAGCTTCTGCGTAAGAGAACTGTGAATAAGTTCGTACAGTAATGTATATATCTTTAGTATTTTGCCCACTAGTAAATATCCATGCAATATTAATAGGAAAAAAAAACATACAGTTGAAGATCCTTCAACAATGTATCACATTAATTCTGTAATAAAACATATTAGTTGCTATCAATAATATTAATCGTCAATTTGCGTTTATATGTGTATTATTTTTTTAGATGAGAAGGAAAACATGCTGTCATTATCTAAATGTGTGTATTGTGTAAATTTTGTTCATGTGTAATAGGAGTTTAAACCACACAGAGTGAGTAAATCGTATTATGAGATTTTGTGTGATTAAATCGTATTATGAGATTTTGTGTGATTAAATCGTATTATGAGATTTTGTGTGATGAATTTGATCAAGAAAGTGTGTGTGTGTATATATATATATATATATAGAGTAATAGGAAATACAGCTACTACCTGAGGATGTGTACTCGGTAGTGCTCGGTAAACTTCGTCTTCTGACCATAATGAAAAGTCAAGCTTATATCTTTGTGGAGTTGCCTCCGCGTATATATTTTCTATAAGGATGGATGGTTATGAACACAATGTGCTCTATGCGATGCCCTAAATGTTACGTAGTACAGTGCAAGTAGTCTATATGTAACAATGTTACGTAGTACAGTGCAAGTAGTCTATATGTAACATAAATGATTAATGTAACATAAATGGTTTAAGTATGGACAGTTTTAGTTGAGTTAGTTAGACAGTTGGAGTATCAAACTTTTTGGTAATCGAAAACATGTTTAAAATTATTTTTTTGATGGCCTAATATTTTGTAATCTTTGTTATTTTATTATTTTTTTGAAACGATATTATTACTTATTTAATGACACGGATATTTTAAAATTTATTTAGAAGAAGGTTGGTTAATCAATCACAACATCTCTTCAAACACCAAATTTGGTGATAGTTATCTGAATTACTCTTCTAAACTAGATTATAATATGTATTTACTATGCATTGGAGTTTTCGCTGCTGAAATAGACGGAACACAATAAAGTGTAAATGAGAATAGCAGCTGGAGCTTCTCACTCGATACCCATTGTTCGACTGAATCAAAGATTCAATCTTTTTAGAAATACATAGCTTATCTCTTGAAAGAGAGAGAGGATCACGAAATTGTTGGCAGTAGAGGTGGAAAGGAGAAAGAGATGGGGATTAGATTCGTACTGATGGTGAACAAGCAAGGGCAGACTCGGCTAGCCCAGTACTACGAATACCTCACTCTCGAAGAAAGACGTGCCCTTGAGGGTGAAATTGTTCGCAAGTGCCTCACTCGTACCGAACAGCAGGTCATCCTCTCGATTTCTCCTCTAAATTGTTTGTAATCAAGACAAATTTTATTAAATTCCTCTGAATCTGGATTTGGGTCGTTAGTTAGGGAAAGGTTTACTGTTTGTGTGTGCATGGTGGGGGTGAATTTTGGCTAGAAATCTGGTGTTTGGAGCATTTTGGATGTTTTTCATTTAGTATTTGAGACTTGTAAATTTGTGGTGTTTCTTTGAGGTAGAAAATTTGAAGAATTGGGAAGAGCTATAAGGTTGAAGTTATCAATGATCATGAAATTGTTGTCTTCTCAATCTTTTGCTGTTTATGAGTAAGAGGAACTAAGTCAATTGTATGAAGAATTAGACCTGTCAAGATCCACATGAATACGGGTGTAATAAGTGTTTATAAAGGAGCTAGCATGATGCTTGAGCACCAAAGGAGCATTAAGACTTGAAAGGTGCTCTCTCTCGGTGTAATTAATGGCAAAAATGATTTTCAGAAGAATGTGTGACTCATTAGATAGTGGATTTTATGCTCTCAGGAGTAGGCTGAATTAACAATAGAATTGGTATTGTTGCTTTACGAGTTACATGACCTTGAAGGGCAAGCCATTTTTAACAGTTTGTTGTATACATATCTTATCTTGGAACATGAAGTTCATGCTTGATTGATACTGGTAGGAATTTTATTGATTGCTGATAGGCTTTTATAAATCATTTTGATGCCTCCCTTTCCCTGGGTTCTGAATGCAGTGTTCATTTGTGGAGCATCGTAACTACAAAGTAGTGTACAGGAGATACGCGTCACTGTTTTTCCTGGTTGGAGTTGACAATGAAGAAGTAAGTTTAGTTTGACGTATTTATCTACTGTATATTGATATAGAATTATAGATACATAATATGCAAGTTTGGTCTCTCTTCCTATCTATCTCATTTCATCTGCAACAATATGAGTTAGATTCCTACTTTCAATGAGCGTATTTTTCTTGTATTAAGACACACTTAATGTTTCTGTTCTTTTTTGTGTGGGGAGAGTGAAGAGAAAGAACAAAATATAATCCCATTTTGGCTCTTTAAGTTTGTAGACGTAGATAAGCAACATCATCTTTGACAGCATTGGCAATGCTTTTTAGCTAATCATGAACTGTCTTGTAATCCTATCAATCTTTAATTTAAACATGAAACTTTAGTGTTCTATTTGACTTTCTGCCTTTCATGTCATGTGCTCTTCTATTTGCAGAATGAGCTTGCCATTTTGGAACTTATTCACCTGCTAGTTGAGACAATGGATCGTCATTTTGGCAATGTGGTGAGCTAGCAATGAATAGAATCTTCGCACTACATATCATATTATCACTAAATTTCTCTTTCTGATTCATTCCATTGTGGATTTAATAGTGTGAGCTGGATATCATGTTTCATCTCGAGAAAGCGCATTTCATGCTGGAGGAGATGGTAATGAATGGGTGTATTGTCGAGACTAGCAAGTCCAACATTCTGGCTCCAATACAGCTTGTGGAAAAAGCATCGTAAATAGCGGGCAACGTGCAATGAGCCAAACATCTCGTTATGATTGCCATTCCCCTGCATGTATAACTTTTATTTTGTTTAGTTCCCTTCTAATACTTGTGTATTTTGTACTAATGACTTATCAGGCAATCCAATTATATTCCATTCAAGTACTTAACTTACCTATACAGAAAGAGTAGGAAAAAAAAAGGCCTTTCTTAATGATACAGAAATTATGAATGATATGCTTCCTTATGTACAATGTATCAACATATGAAACAGGCAGCCATTGTTGTGAACAAGCCTTTTTCCTCTGATACATAAATTAAGAAATAATGGAAGATGAAGGGATCAGATGGCTGCAGGGCTTCCACCTTTTCTTGGATCACTCACAGCAGTGAGCATGCCATAAAAGGTTCCATTGTTCAACCATTGCCCGGGCTTTGGTAGGTTCTGAACAAGAAATTGGCAGATTGCTCCACTTTCTTGTGCTTGCAGCTGATGACCTCTATCTTCCAAGAAACGCCGCCTGCCACCCGAGAGCTCAATGTGTTCACCATCCATGATGGTCCAGTTTTCGTACAATACTTTGTTGGGAATCAGCTGCAGAGAACAGAATGCAGATCACTAATGGTTATAAACTGTGAAAATGGTGGAGTTATGGTACAGGTATATGGATTATAAGCTGTGGAACCTTGTGATAAACTCTTGGACTCTGAACTGCTTCTAAGGGATCCATGCCCAAGACAAAATGGTTGAGGAAAACTTGGGTTACTGTCGCAATTATGTTCGTCCCACCGCTCCCTCCAATCACAGCAGCCAACTGATTATCCTATCAAAAGTGCACAAGGAACAGCTACTTAGAACAGGTAT
>CM008335.1:24577254-24596798 GCA_002525835.2 Ipomoea batatas
ATCCTTAAATCGTGACAAATAACTTTTTTTTTATACATAGTGGCAAATAACTTAGAAATTCTAAAGACAAAATTCTATCTTATTTTCAAGACAAATATTAGACCAAGAGATAATCAAACATATATTATATTTACTCTCAAATGTAATTGTGGACATAACTAGTAAAATTCAAAGCATAATTAAATATTTCAATATCCCAAACAAATTAAATATGAAATCAGATCGAAAAATATGATGAAGTAACAAAATGTATGTAACGTATATAACCAAACAATTAAGTTAAGTGATTAAGAAGATGCAGAGAACTCACAACAGATATATTAATTGATGCAAGCCTTGTCGTCGTTGAATCTAAGCTTCAATTCAACAGAACGAACCCAACCTCGAACTCTCGATCAAATGTATGTAACAATCATCGGACTTATTGGAAGAAGCAAAGGCAGTGTATGTATATATATATATATACACCCACACAGAGTACTAATAATGTGAAAACAATATATTTAATTACTAATTACGATGTGGTTTAGGTTTACTCCAAACACGTTTCCTAAATTAAGGATCATGTATGCATATAATATACGTACAAGAGCACTAAGCACAGAAAAGTGAAGCTACCAATTTCAGCACGTGTGTCCATTCAGTCAAGTTGTGGTTCTCCAGACACGTAAAACTCCCAGAAATATTATTAAAGAATCTCTGGTTTAATTAATTTATTCATTTTTTAAAAGTATATATATTCCGTAGTCTTCAAAATTTTCACATGTGCACATTATAATTGTTGTGATTAACTTAATCCTTTTGGAACGTACACTACAACATTATATTCCTGCAGAATATATATATATATATGTTATGATTCAGGTAAGAATCACTGTTTGGATATGAACCTGTGAACTGCACTGTTGAGATGTGAGATTGGACGGTCCAGATTTAAGGAGCCGTGCAAATTAATTTCATTTTTAAGCTAAGTTGAATGAAATTCGGAAAAGGAAAAGGAAAAAAAAAGGTAAGTAAAAACTAGAGGCCAGGGATTTGGTAAGAGGTATATTAGTTTGTAAGCAAAACAATATCTATTGCGTATGGTCATTGAGATTTTACGTATATAAAAAATGAATATATTGTATTATGTCTTATTCTTGAGATTTAATATATGTAAAGAATTAATAGGTATGATCTTGTGTCATAACCTTGTGTGTTAAAATATATAAGGAAAAAAAAAAGATGTGACAATCAATTATACATATATTACATGATAGAACCTAGCTTCATCTCTTTCCAATCCATAACATGATTGCACTATCCAATCCCTAATTTAGCTTGATTAGAGAGAGCAAGGCTCCTTTCCCATATTTTTTTTTTTTGAAAACCCCATATTATTGTATTATATATAAACAAATTAAATCATGCTCCAATTTTTGTCAACTTTATAATATTTGAGACTCATTAAATCTTGATGAGATAAACTAGCAAGGTATGGCTAACCGTGGGAGTCTGGGAGTTAAACTTGTGACATCAAGGTCACTAGCTCATGTCGAAGCAATACTGTCCAAGTTCTATGAAAATATTAAATGAAGTTCACTTCATAGTTTTTTTTTTTTCTTTCTTTTTTTAACCCACTTCATTGTAATTAATTAAAGTGATGGGGCACATTAAAGTAATACTAACCCCAACTTTTTTTTTTTTTTTTTTGAATACAACTGACCCTATTACATTGTAGTATCTGTTCATCTATACTTTTCTCAACCTGTTGAAGCACAAAGAGTCAATTTCGATATCTCCTCCACTGAGACTCGAACTCATGACCTCCCATATGAGGGTGGTCACTACATGCCAATTGAGCACAAGGTGCTTGGCAATACTAACCCCAACTTAGAAGCTAAGATATGCAGAGTGAAATGAGAATAATGAAGGTATATTCATAAAGATCGATTTTTTTTTTTTGCGCGTGTAAAAAAGAAAGTGAAATTATTTTAAAAAGTTATTCTTTCAAACACGGTCAAAGCAAGTCCACCACCCCAAAAAAAGAAACACAATTAAAATATTTTAATAGTACATATATTTATTAAAAAAAAAAACAAAGATATATGGGTGGTTTGAGAAATAAAATAATGTTTTAGTGGTCACCTTTTTAACATGTGCTATATGACAAAGAATGTTTTTGAAAAAGAATGTTAGTGTGCCTAAATTAGTTGAAAAACCATTTCAAAAAAAGTAAAATAAAAAAGGTGATTATTATTTTTTGTTAAAGTAGACAAACTTAAGTGTTTTTTTTTTTTTTATTAATCACCGAAACAAGCATGAATCAATCCCCAGAATAAGCACCTAATTAAAAGTGGCCACACACCCATCGGATGCAATGCATTCTAATTAATTATATTGTATTATTGTTCATTAAAGTTGTTTTAATCATATAATAATTGTTTTTTTTTTATCAAATCATATAATAATTGTTAAGTAAAGACACTTGGGACGGAGGTTGTATTTTGGCATAATGATGCTTGTATTTTTGTACGCATTTTACCTACACTTTATTCCATATTTAATCCATTTTCAATCCTCAAAATGTAGATATCATGTAAAAGGGCTCTTATTTGCTTTTTTTGTGCATTTAGGTATAATATCTCTCACTTGAAGCAAAAAAGAAGTATTTTAATTTCATGCATTTTGGAGGGTATTAGAGTCAAATGGAGCATATTGGATGCATTTGGAGTCGATCAATGTGAGCCAAGAAGAAGTTAAGGAAAAGGCTAAAATACTTCCAAGCGAGCCAAAGAGTATGTGGTGTCTTCAATGGTCTTGATCACTTGAGCAAACCAAGACAAAAGTGGAGCAAAAGATCAAGACATTCCAATTCTCACACAACATGTCGATGTCTTAGTATTTGGGTCATATCTCACATTCTCAGGCTAGAAATGTCCAAATCAAGTGATTCTTGAGCCATTGGAAAGAAAAATCGAAGGGCGCGAATTACAACTTTCATGAAGCCCATCAAGCCAAATTCTGAAGTTTTGAAACTCAAAATGCACGAGCAAGTGCATGGACATGCCAATCAAGCTAGGCAGTGAGCGAGCAACATTTTCTGAGCTGATTTTGGCACGGGCAATAGCATGGCCATGCAGTGCCACCCTGCTATGTTTGTATTTAAGCGCAGTTTTACTTCTTTTTACTTAGTTTTTGCCCCAGCTCAAACCCTAGGCGGATAAGCTTGTTTTCCTTCATTTTCCTATCAACATTCTAAGGTATATTAGGCTTAGATTTAGTTTTATTTACAAATTTGGAGTTTGTATTGAAGATTCTTCTCTTGGATTTCAAGATTATTCTCTTGTATATATTTTCTTTGCAATATTTATGTTTATTACTTGTGTGTTTGCTATGTTTATGTTTAATATGTGTAAGTAGTTTGTTTAGGGGCTTAGATTAGGGTTGTAGTATATATTGCATATCTTGATGCTATTTTTGTGATTATTGCATAAGAGAGTAAAACCTAATAATCTAAGGTACGGTTCCTCTGATCTTGTTGAGTTGTTGTGAGAGATCTTGTGTTCTTGTGTTGAGATGTGGGTACCAACATTGCCAAACACACTCTTAGTTTGAGATTTGGCAATCGATGGACAAGGAGTCAATATTCTTCTTAACCCGTCTCACAACCGTCAATATTCCACTAGACCCATCTCACTAGCTACCTTTAGGTTCCACTATGAAAGTGGAGAATTCTAAGGGTCTAGATTGCTTGAATTTTGTTGAGAGGCTTAGAAGCACCACGAAAGTGAGACAACCATCGTTTTTCAATTCGGCCTAACATTGGATCACGTACGACAGATGATGTGTTAGTTAGTCCACTGATCGAATTGGTGTTAGCAATCTTGGAACCCAAGGTTAAGTTTGATTCCCCTAATCCCATAGGCTATTGTAGCATCGAGAAGGTGGTACTTCCATATTTTAATTAATTGTTTAAATTAGTGTTGATATGTTTATCCATGTTTATGAGTGTGTTTGGGTTCTTGTTGGTTCAAAACTTTAGTGTCTATAAGGTTAATAATTACACTAGTGCGTATCATGGCGTCAAATCCCCTATGAAACAACAACTCTTAACCCGAAATATTTTATCATCACTATTTTATACAACGATCACATAGTGATAAACATTATTTAATCTTAATATAGACACTCCTGATGATTGAAATTTTTTGTTCACCCATTAAAGTTGGTCGAGAATATCAAACGAGCACCGGTTAGAAAATTGAAAAGTGTCCTAAATCTCCGTCCACTTTTGCAGGATAAAAAATAGTAAAAAATAATGATTTTTTAAGCGTGACTAGTTTTGTATTTTTATTAGTAAACACGCGAGCTATATTAACAATATTGATAAATTTATAAATTTGAGATCGAAATTGTAATTGAATTGTGATACACACTCATTGTATATATGGTCCATATGGATTGTAAATAAATTATAAATTTGAAGAAGTAAAATGGAATTTTATGTCTCAAGAAATTAAACACGTGCGTGTGTGTTTATTTCTATTAGGGGATGCTATTAGGAATTTAATTATGAACTAATGAAGTGTGTGTAGAATATTTAATAAGTAATAAATTAAAGTGGAAGAATTTCAGGCAGGGAATATGGAACATACAGAACCTTTCATTTCTATATTGGCACATATCTTTTTTTAACTTTGAATTTGTTCTTTATAATATTGTGATTAGGTGGATTATTGAGCGAGCTGAGCTCAAAGGGCCTATTCGAGAACATACACGTGGAGAAGGCAGTTAGATGACTGAGAAAGAGTGAAACGTGTCTATTTAGGAGGTCTATCGAGAACAAAATAGTGTGGCGAACGTGCTTGCAACTCTAGGAGCCCATCCAACACTGAAGTAATTGAAAGGAGGTTCGCACCTGCCCACATAGAGTGGATGATCTGGTCTTCAACGACACTGCGGGGGCTACTAGAACCCGCATTGTGAGAGTGAACCCATATACTGTTACCTTTGGAGTCCCCATCCATGTTTGATCAAGAATTTGTTATTTACAATATTTAACATTTTTATTTTGTTAAATAAAAAAAATAAAAATAAAAAGTGTTCATCTTTTTATTCCTTTAAAAACCCCAAAATTTATATGTTTTTGTATTAATAATTGGAACTTAATATTGTCAAAAAAATAATTGGAACTTAATTGACGATATGTTAGTTACATTCATTTTCAAGTAATAAATTTAGATTTGAATTTTATTTCTTTCAATTCAATTCGTTTTCACTCTTCATTAAATTAAATGTATAAAAAACGATATATTTTGGAGTAGTAAAGAAGTGGGCGAACCTATTATATTGCTATGATGTATATGCCTCACTCCAGCAATGAAATCATCCATAGGTGCAGTGTGTGAAAAGGCTAAAACAACTCGTGTAAAGCGGTAAGAAATAATGTGTTTCCACTACATGTTTAATTGGAGACTATAATTTAATTACTATATTATGATTTCTTTTCTAGAACTCAAAATTAATTGGCTATAGTAGCAAGTGGATGAGAAGAGTTTAGACAAGATACTGTGTATATGATTGAGAACTGTCACTAACCCTTATAAATTTATAATAATAACTACACTCATTAGTGATCAACTAAAGACTAACAAATTTGCAATGAACAACTCATATTTAATTCTTTTTTATCTCAAATGTAATACACATGTCTTATTTTATATTTTGATAAGTTTTGTTTTGTTAGCTTTTCTGGAGTGTAGGGTTCTAATTCTACCAAAGACCAAAAAACGAGCGGGTATGGATTTAGCCTTGTTGTGACCGCTTATGGGCAATAGCATACAAGCATTTTGGAATCTGTAGCATGTAGGTTAGTTGAGTTAGTTGAGACATATTTCACGATTTATCTGCTCCACTAATCTTGGGAACAAGAACAATGGGGGATCCTTATATTTGGAGCTGAAACTTATTTTATATGTTATATATGTTTATAATTGAAATTAATGTTTTCTTTGTTTAATTAGTTCATCATGCATGTGTATGTGAAACTATTTCATGTGAGACATATTTTAAAATATGTAATATTTTTTAGCGAAAATGTAATATTTTTATTGATAAACAAATATTATATTTGCACTAATAACTTTTAAGTAACAATTAATACTTTATAATTAATATGTTTTGACGCATAGAAATTAAAAATGTAATGGTTTTGAGTCCAACCTCCAACCTTAATTATAGTTACATACTTAAACTACTAGTAGTCCACTTACCAACTATATATTTACAGGTGATGAGTTAATAACATCTAATTAATTTGATTACTCAAATTGAAATATTTTTAATTACTATCATGGGCTATACTAATTTCATTTTTTGTCCTAGATTTATACGTGGCAGTCCACTTTAAATCATTTTTTATCATAACATCCATTTTTTGTCTTAGTATTATTGTGGCACGATCATTTTGTGTTATTTATCAACAAAATAGTTTAAATATCGTTAAATACAAGGACATTTCGGCCTTCAATTATAGATTTTCAAAAAATAAACATAAAAAATATAATGGTTCAACATACTTTGTATAAAAAAAGATTGAATTATTTTTGTATTTAATGACATTTCAATGATTTTGTTATATGTATCAGTCTCTTTGAGAATTGAGAAAACTTGTTTGCTCCTTTTTCTTTAATATATTTCTCTCTATCCTCCTTTCAAGCTTAATTGTAACGCAAACAGGCAAAAATGTTTGCCTAAAAGAAATATGCTATATTGCTTCACTACAAAAAAACGCGAAAATAACGACGGATTTAGCGACGGATCCTTTCCGTTGCTAATTTAACGACGGCTTTGCAACAACTTAGCGACAAATTTTCATTTTTTTGTTAAACGGATATTTAGCGACGGATTAGCGACGGATTTTATGACGGATTTTTTCCGTAGTTAAATACGTAGCTAATTTTGGCGGTGAATTTTCGCGCAAAAATTAGAGACAAATTTGCGACGGATTTGCGTCGAAATTTTTGCGAGAATTTTAGTTGCTTCAGATTAGCGACGGATATATTTATCCGTCGCTATATATTCAATCGAGTGGTGTTTGTCTTTATATTTTAGCGACGGATTCTCATTTCGTCGCTAGGTTTGTACAATGATATTTTAAGAGAACATTCTAGCGACGGATTCGTTTTCCGTCACTAAAATTTTACATATTTTTTAAAAATCCTAGCGATGGATTATCATATCCGTCGCTAAACTAATGTATTTAAAAAAAAAAAAAAAAAAAACACAATCTAGCTAGGTTTAAACTAAGGTTGCCGATTTTGGTTAAGTCTAGCGACGGATATTACGTCCGTCGCTAGACTTAAACATATTAAACGCAAGAATATTAGGAAACGCTGCTTTTTTTTTTTAACAATCTAGCGACGGAATTATGGGCCGGTCGCTAGACTTAACATAATAACGCAAGAGAACGCTGCCCAAATTCCCAAACCCTAACATATTACGCAACCCAAACTTAACGCAGGAGAACGCCCAGCGAGAACGCAAGAGAACGCTGCCTACCGCCCACCGCCCACCGCCCACCGCCGATAGTTTGCCTCCACCGTCGACGGCTGCGACAGCTTGCGTCCACCGCCTGCGAAATTCGGTTTGCGAGACGCTGATACCTCTGCTGTTGTTCAGTTTTTATTCAGGTTAGAATTTTATTGAATTTTTTGTTTTGAATTTTATTCTCTGCTGTTTGAATTTTATTCAGATTTATTCAGGTTAGAATTTTATTGAATTTTTTGTTTTGAATTTTATTCTCTGCCGTTTGAATTTTATTCAGATTTATTCAGGTTAGAATTTTTGTTTATTAGTGCCTCTGCCGTTGAATTTTATTCTCTGTCGTATTTGCCATATTAGAAATTTGAGAATATTTGCCTTAGCTCTTCTGCAATTCCCTTCCGTTTAATGTATACACGAATGTAGGGCATTTGGTGAGGGGATTCTTTACTTGGTCATTAAGATAGAGGATAATTCTTTGTATGAGCAATATAATCCAGTATAGATTGTGGGGGGGCTTTGCCTGTGGGATTTTTCAGTGGGCTTTTACTTCTCTTAACATCTCAAATAGCATAAAACAATGGGAGTACAGAGGAAGGGACATAAGTTGTTTTTTTATAGAGTTGCCTTAATTTATAAGGTTGGTCGTGCGAGTTCGAGTTTCGTGTGGGTTCTTGTGGAACTTCATTCTTTGGATTTATTTGTCATGTTAGTAAATTGTAGTGTGAAATGCATGGCAACCAAGGATTTTCTTGAGTTTGACTTTGTGCTTGGGGGCTTTAGTCCTCTAGCTTCTAGTTGCTTCAAAACATTTTACCAAGGATTTTCTTAAAAATTCACCTACCTACTTTTTAGAAAGTTGGATTACAGTGGACTGATCAATTTTCCAAGATTTGCTTGGGGACATTTTCCTCTATCTGAAAATCTCTCTCTTCTTGGATTTTCAAATCAGGTACATTGCTACTTCTGTAGGTTACTGTCATTCTTTTTAAATTTGGTAACTTGCTTGTCTAAGGATAAATTTAAAATGAAAACTGTATATACTCACTAATAGTTTAAGCTTTTGGTTGAAGTGGATCACACACATCATTATACAGCTTTGGTTACTTGGCTTATTGTCTGACATGGTTTTCAGCAGGAATTGGTTGCTGAAGCTAGATTTTGGGGGGCTTTTGGATTTTACTCCATAGTGACATTGGTGCGTGATGGTACTCCTTTAAGCTAAAGAAAGTGATAATTATCGTATGTGTAGTCAGTCTTCTTTGGCATTGTTTTGTTTTGCTACCTCTGAATTAGTAAGTATATATTTTTGTATGCATCTAGAGAAAAGATGGCTAAGTGAATTTCTGTGAGCAGGCATACCTTGCAGCTGGACTGAATGGAGGCAGGCATACCTTGCAGCTGTAAAAGTATGGAGGCAGGCATGGCTAAGGAGTTGAAGGTATGTCTATCAGTTTATTATCATTCTTTCTTGGTCATATACTGACATGTGTAAAAGCCAATACTCTTTCTCTTTCCTAGTAATGACTTGAAGTTGTATATATTTAATAGGTACCCTATCATCCCAAAGAAAATCAAGTGTTTTGCCTGCTGCTAGATGTTGCTTTGCTAATTTGTTAGCAGAAGATTTCAAATAATCTTTTAATGCATTGCTAAGTCTTAACTCTTAAGTCATGCACTCATACTTGACTTGGGTAGTTAATTACATAAACTCTAGAATAACCAACCACAAATATTATTTGGCTGAAAATGAAATCTACTTTTCCATGCATGTTATACATTTTAAAGTTCTATCCGATTTGGAATATGCGAATGGAAGCTTAAAACAATGTCTAAGCAAACAGCTTCTTTTGAGAGAAATTTCATTGCTGATGTGTGCTAACGTTTCCTTGTTTCCTCCAAACAGGAGCCGGGTTTGATGATGAAAAATCTCTACTCATGTCTCAAGTGAGTCTTGAGAAAAGGTTTGGGCAATCATCTGTTTTTGTTGCATCCACACTTATGGAGAATGGTGGTGTTCCTCAGTCTGCTACTCCAGAGAATCTTCTCAAAGAGGCAATTCATGTCATCAGTTGTGGATACGAGGATAAAACAGAATGGGGAAGTGAGGTATGCATCTCAAAGTTATTATGTGAGGTTGCCCTTGTTACCCTAGGCAAAAAAAAAAAAAGACTTATGAGCAGGCTAAGTTGCTTTTTATGTTGAAACACATTAAACAACTATGTTCCACTTGCCTTTTCTACATCTGTTACAACTAGGAATGACATTATGCTCTCTCTCTCTCTCTCTCTCTCTCTCTCTCTCTCTCTCTCTGCCCTGGTGGGGTAGGCAGAAATATTTTGTTGCAAACTGATGATTATGATTTACAAAATTATTGTTGCTTCTATACTAATTTTTTTAATGTCTTATATGTATCTTAATCCTTTATTTGTTTACGACTTAATTTGCAGTGTCATGTGATAGGCTAATCCTTTCATGCTCACAATTTCTTTTTTATGTATGCAGATAGGATGGATTTATGGTTCTGTTACAGAAGATATTCTTACAGGGTTCAAAATGCATGCCCGTGGTTGGAGGTCAATTTACTGCATGCCTAAGAGGCCTGCCTTTAAAGGGTCTGCTCCTATTAATCTTTCAGATCGTTTGAACCAAGTGCTTCGATGGGCTTTGGGATCTGTGGAAATTCTTTTCAGTAGACACCGTCCCATATGGTATGGATATAGTGGAAGGTTGAAGTGGCTCGAGAGATTGTCACAGAAATTCACTTAGCCAAGAGGTTGGAGAGGAAAACATCAAGGCAAGAGGTTGGGGAGGAAAACTTCATTATCTTGGGGCTGAAAGCTCATGAGATTGCAGATTGTTGACATGGAGTTCATTGTGCTTTTGTCACTAGTACATGCTAAGTTTGATTTTAATATAAAGTGAATGTTCTAACATTGAGCAGTAGTTTTGTAATAAGTGCTTCCAACTTATTAGATTTTGTGTATTAATATATTTGATACCGTTTCTAACGATGTAACACTCGACAATGTTATATTTTTGTTAATGTTATTGAGTTTGAATTTCTTAATATAGTATATTTTGCAATTATGTTACTAAAGTACAATATTATATAGGTTTAATATAGGTATGGGATGATAATTAGTGGGTAAATTTTTATTATTTTTTTAAATTTTAAAAATTTAGCGACGGACAAAAACCGTAGCAAATTTGAAGCTAAATACTTTCCAACAATAAAGAATGGCAACAGAATAGCGACGGAAATATCCGTTGCTAAATTTAGCGACGGATATTTCCGTCGCAATTCCCTACCAAGTTTCGTCTTCCAATCGTCGCAAAGACGAAAAATAGCGACAGAATGTTTTATGTTAGCGACGGAAATATCCGTCGCTAAATCTAGCGACGGAAATAAATTGCGTTGCTAAATTCTAGCGACGCTCATTTTAGCGACGGACTAATCCGTCGCTAACCAGTTTAGCGACGGATTTTACCGGTTTAGCGACGGAAATCGTCCGTCGCTATTTTCGTGTTTTTTTGTAGTGCTTTATGCCACTAACAACAGCCAAGTTGTTAGGATAATATTTGTATTGATATATTTTTAGTCAAAATTAACTTACATTAAAGCATGTTATTGATATTTTATTTTTGATAATTTTTTTAATCTTGATAGATGTTAAAGACTGCCAAATTATTGAAATTTAAGAATTATGAAAAAGCAAAGAAGATCATGGAGGTATTGTTTTGGAAAAGACGCTCTTAGAAATATTTCATTTAATATTATCTTTATAAAAACGTACAGAAAAATCATCAAGTTTTCTTACTCTCACATATTAGGCTACTGTATGTGTGGTATTTTAAGCATAACTCTATTCAAAGAGATTTGATTGAGTAAATTAAGGAAGTGTTGGAAAAATGACTCATGAAGTTACATCTTTCTAGAAGAAATCATTCTCATATTGGAATCATAAGATCAGATGCTCAATAATTGGTTTATTGAAGACAGACTTGAAAATTTGTCAAGTTTCTTTGTCTCGATCATTATTTTATATATCTCCATAAGTGGTGGGGTAAAATTATATTATTCTTTCAAAGGGATTAGACAGTTCACTCAAAGAATTTTTAACATATTGTTACAAAAACTGTAGTCCAACCTTAAAAAAATCAGTTACCAATATTTATGAATGGGAGTTAGCACCAAAATGCATGAGGGATTAGAGAAAAGAAGTCATAAGACATTATATTGATATTGATAGAAGATGAGTTAGTTCAGAAGAGATAATTGAACAAAAGATATGTCTTGACAGAAAACGCATATTAGCAAAAGATAAAACGGATAAAAAGAAATGGTCAATCAACTTTTACTAGAGGCATACATCAATAGAAGAAAAGATAGAATCATTTAAAAAAAAAAAAAAACTAATCGAGTAGAAAATATGCCTTGGTCGAAGATATACATTAAAAGAAAATGGAGAGAAAATATATCCATACTATTTTTCCTAGGAAAGAAAGGGCATTTTAAAAAATGCCTTAGTTAGTCTTCAAAAAAAAAAAAAAAAATGCCTTAGTTACCGATTAAGGACAAGCAAAAGTAGCCTTCCCAAATGGCATACCTAGTCACCATGCCTAATATGGCTTTGTGTGTTTGAAGATTTATTCATATTTTAAGTTTTCAGTGGATTGGTTAGTGATGAGTGATGTCACCCATAATACATCGCATCTTTTAATTATATAAAATAAAGCAACACATCATCATATGAAATAAAGCATAGATTGTAATTACTTAACATTTAAATTAATCAATTTTTTTAATCTCTCAAATTTTTTTTTTATTTATGAGAAAATTCATAAATGGTACGTCGCTCAAAGTGAAACTTAAGTTGTTTATAATTAACTAGTTCAAATAAAAAAAAATCAATAAATAGTCTCACAG
Organism: Ipomoea batatas; assembly: GCA_002525835.2. Classification (NCBI taxonomy): domain Eukaryota; kingdom Viridiplantae; phylum Streptophyta; class Magnoliopsida; order Solanales; family Convolvulaceae; genus Ipomoea; species Ipomoea batatas. Next base: position 24,589,709 of record CM008335.1, read on the forward strand.
AGAGTCAAACTTGAAATCTTGTAATTACCAAACTTAAGTTGAAAGTTGCCCCAATCTCTCAACAACTTTTAAATTAACCAAATCTGATAATATAAAAAGTTCAAAAAGTCTTTACACCAAACTTCACTATTTTTTTTTTCTATGTGGGCATTTCAAACATTTGAGGTTGAATTTGGTTTACCTGAAAATATCAAGCAGCAAAAAAAGTCATATTAATAGTAAAAAATAAAAAATAAAAAATAAAAATAAAAGAAGGAATATAATGTCATTCATAGTTGAATGACCTAATGTGAAATCAATTCTTGTTAGCATATTTAAGTTATTTTATTTTAGTATCATAAAATAGTGAAATAAACTCTAAACTACTATATATGAATCTTCAATTACACCCTTAAAATTTTTTTATAAAAAATTATATTTACCTCTGAACTCTGTATTAATATAAATAACTAAGACTCACTTTAAACCAAATGTATATTATATTATTACTAGTCATTTCCATGTGTAATGTACAAAAATATATGCTCAATTTTTTTTTATTTTTTTTTTTTGTGAGGACAAAAATAGATGCTCAATATTAATACTCAAAACTACAATCTTAGTTATATTGAAATATATTTTTTAAAATAGTGCATACATTTTTTTTAAAATCATAATTGTAAAATTCATATTATATTAAAAATATAGTTGATAATTCTAATAATAATTATAGTATGATTTATAATTATTAAAATAAAAATTTTAAATAGAATAAATGATTAAATATAATTGTGGTAGCATCTCATATATACTTGTATCCTTCGAAGACAAAAGGCAATTTCTCAGAAATATAATTATTGGAGACAGAGATGTCCCAATTCATCTTTGTCTTGGAGACAAAGACGAGTATAGTCTTTAATTTGTTTCCTTGAAGACAAAGGCAAAATTGTTGTCATGAACTCATGATAGAGAAAGTTTTTATTTTTTATAATATATATAATATATAATTTTGTTGTTATTATTATTCTGAAGACTTCATTCTAGGGCACCTTTATTGATATTTATCAATTTTTATTATCAACTTTCAATTTAATTAACCATAAATGATCCCTTGATTAATAATTTTATTTTAAATTTAGTCCTCCAGTTAAATATCAATTTAATAAACATTAAATTTAAGATTATAATGTAAAAATTTTAGTTCTTCACATCTATTCTACTAATGATGAACTCAATGTTTTTAAATTTATGAACTCAATTTGTCCATTTCAACAAGAAGTCAATTTTTACATTATTTTTCTTAAATTTAATGTTTATTAAATGGATATTTAATTGAAAGACCAAATTTAGAACAAAATTAATAGTCAAGAGACCATTTATGGTCAAATTGAAAGTCGATGATGAAAATTGATAAAAATCAATAGTCAAATGACCATTTATTGATAGCTTATATTATTGATCAATCATGTTTACAAAGTAAAATGAGATATGTAGTAATTTTTAAGGATATAAGAGATAGTCCTAACTAAAGCAAGACTAGTAAAAGTAGAATTACAATAATATGAGATGGAGTGAGAATCCTAAACAGATAAAAAATATAGTCTTAGTCTTAGTTTTTGAGTACTACTGACTCTATTACATTGTACATTTGTACTATTTATTCACTGAGACTCAATCTCATGACCGACCTCTTATATATATGGAAAAGTCATTACATACCATCTGAGCTTAGCAGACTCTTATTAATAAAACCCAAATAATGTACATTGTACATTGAGGCAGTGGACTAACCCATTTTTTCTTTTTTAGTATTCAATAAATAAATTAACCTCCTACTCTAGTATAGAGTTATTGTTGATGTTCATTTGGAGAGTTCTCCCAAAATCTGTTACTTCAATACAATTAGATTTAAACTCAAAATTTTACTTAAATAAAAAATAGCTCTTCTATATTTTCCAAAAAAAAAAAAATTCTTCTAACTCGAGTCACAATTCAATCTAAGCTTTTGAGATTCAATTATTGTTCAAAGTCACACTTAAATTTTAATAAATAGTTAATATCACAAATAGTCCTCTGACTATTGGACTAGTACTCTTTACTCTTTGACTTTCAGTTTGACAAAAACACATATCTTGACTTCCATTTTTTACCACAAATAGTTATTCGTTAAAATTTTTGTCAAATGAGTGTTAAATCTATGAGTATTATCGTCAAATTAATTAATATGATTATGATTATCTCTTTTAGAAAATTATGTGGTTAATTTAATATGAATATAATAGTCATGGCGTATGTAAACATTATCCTGGGCAACATAGTTACATAGGTGACAATGATAAAGGTGATATGCAATTCAACTCGATTAGTAAGCTACCCTCTGATAAACCGGTAAAATTTATAAGATCGGGTGTGTATTTTCGAGTGGGGATATTGTCAATGCACAAAAGAATGGAGATGAAGGCTCAAGTGGTGTGCAAGATATTCCAACTAGAGTTAGTCTTGTCTATGTTTGGCCAGATCATTAATGACGTTATAGAAGCTTTAAGTTCATTCCTGCAATTCAAGTTTCCTATAGTATAGCTAGAGAAGTTGTTTGACTTACTTTTGTGTCAGAGTGTAAGAAATGACTTACCATTCCATCGAACTTTGTTGTAAATAGTTCATGTTATGATTTAATGAATTAGCTACTTCCTTTTAAAGAAATGAGTAATAGCCCAAATGCCAATAGTCAGATGACCATTTGTAGTATTAACTTGTTTAAGGTTAGATATTATACAAATCAGCCACTCGGAGAGTCAAGTAAGTTAAGCATACAAAGTACAAACTGTTCAACATTTGGTTAGAATTTCCAAAAGTGGAAAAACGACCAGAATTAGAAATGGCTGAAATATAAACCAAAACTAACTATAAAATTTAGAAACAAATTCTTTGGCCTGCAATAAAATGTTGTCACACTACTATCACTTTGATCTATGGGAAAGCCCGCCTTGTGATCCTAGCCGGCAAAGAATCACAATGTGATAAACCAGCTGATTCAAACCAAAAAATGGCAGTAGACAATTCTTACATAAAGTCGAAGTCAACTGTCCGACCAACTTAACCGTAGTTGCCCGATAAGAATTTTGCTCAGAATCTTCTTCTTCTTCTACCAAATGTTTGAAGACAGTAGCTAACTTTTTTCCATGAATGAAGATCAATGATGATAAAGCTGAGAAGTTAACTCAAAAGAGGCCTTTGCATCAACCTGCAGCACTAGCCAGAAATACAAAGATCAAGTATCTACATTGTTCTCATCATGCAGAACCTAGGCTGCAACTAAATTACTTGCTCATAGGTAAAGAACGAAACAAATTGAGGCCAGGAATCTTTCGAAACAATTTTAAGCAAAATACTCCTTACAAGCATAATCTGATAGAAACCATGATATTCAAACACTTGCAGAAGGTAAATCAAGCCGGTTATCCTGTTTGAATAAAGATCTGAATAATATTTGCAGCAGAATAGTAAATTTAAAGAAATGTGCACAAGGAAATGAAACCGAACAAATGAAGCAATGAAACTAGAGTCTTCTATTGCACAACAATCTTACCTCGGGGATCCTTTTCTATCTTGGCAGCAAACTGTCCAATTGAACCAGGATGCAACTTTACATTATCATCAAGGGACAATACAATACATAATAGATATATACTATAAAAATTCCAATAGTGTCATCTTGCCCCACTGGTATAAGGGAGGATTCACCACCGATTCACTAAAAACATAACATTATCATGTTGCTATGTTAAGAATCATTTTTCCACAACCTTGAACTTGCCTGTGTTTACAAAGAGGTTGTTTCAATAGCTCAAATACATGAACAAAATGATCAAAAGGGGAGCACGAGTGAAGCGTTAAAGAGTTAATGTATATGATGACAATATTCTTTCCTCAGTAAGATCATTAAATTAGAGACTTAGAACAAAAGAGATGTTTGTTAATCACAAACTCTCATGGAATACATGAAATTGATTTGAAGTAACTTACAATCTGATTTTATGAAACTACAGGATTAGTTTGCTTGTCCTGCAACTGACTATTTGTACGGTGGTTTCTGCCAATCAAGTAATGAAGGAGGACGCCTGCTGCAACGCTTACATTCAAGCTCTCTACGGCCATGAATGGCTTGAAGTTACGACTAGAATAGTCATTATCTGTTTCAGCATCTATTGCATCTTCATCTCCCTTTGCAGTTATATCGACTGGGATGTTACCTGGAATCATAACCAGTTGAGTACATGACCTCTCGACCAATGGCCTCAAACCAGTGCCCTCACTGCCCAAAACAAGAATTGTAGGAACACCCTGTTCAACCTCGTTCAAAGGAACGGCTCTTGAAGAGACTGAGCCTCCTAAAACCCGCCAACCATTATCAGCGGAAGATGTCAAGAACTGCATCATATTCTTGCAAGATCTAACCTCCATTAACTCGAGAGAGCCCGCACTTGCTTTGCTCACAACCCCACTCAACGGAGCTGAGTTCTTAGCGCACAAAACCACCCCTGAAGCTCCAAAGAAGTAAGCAGATCGAATAATTGCTCCTAGATTCTGAGGATCAGTTACCTCATCCAGAGCTACCCAAAGAGGGGCATCCTCTCCCTCAACCAAAACAGGTTCTAATTCTCTAATGCTAACCATTTCTAATGGTGAAGCATCAAGGACTAACCCTTGGTGGGGCCTGTTATCAGCAACCATGTTCAGGTCATGTTTAGACACCTCCTTTGTAGACAAACCAATTTTTTCGGCCATCTTCAAAACTCTCTCAACTCCTTTCTTATCCTTCTTCTTCCTATTGTTTCCACTCAAATCCAACCCTTCTTGAACATACAAAGCATAGAATTCCCTCCTTTCAGCAGATAAAGCAGCCAAAACCGGACCAACCCCATAAACCCCTTCACCGACCATTTTTGGTACTGATGATTCTGTAGCCTCTTTCCATGTCTTCCGACCCCAATTTTCCTGATTATTCCACCTCTTAACCACAGGCCTGTCAGAACCATTTGTCACTTTAACTCTATTAAACCTATTCTTGATCTTATCCCATCTAGGATCATCAACTTCCTCAGTTTCTTCTTCCTCCTCTACTTCACCACCATAATCTTTATCCCTGCCCTCATTCCTTCTGCCATCATATCTCCTAACTTCAACATCTTCCACACTAGAAACACCACCTTTCAAGTACTTCTCTGCAGATTCCTCCCAAGCAGACCGGTTTGTTCTCATTGCCATCACTTTCTCAGAATTTTTAGCTTGTTTAGATTTATCAATTGCTAGCCATGGAAGATTCTTTCCATTGCCTCTAGCACCTTTACCCGAATAAGAACTTGAAAAACACCTACCACTAATTAATTGGAAACTCCCCGCAAAAATTCCACTCGAAAATTTCCGGTTATTGACTGGGATATGAATGAGATTTAACAATGGACACTTTTCTTGGGATTTTCCAGTGAACCCATTAGAAAAGTTCCCAGATTTCAATGCGAATGTATGGCTTAGTGCTTTTGGGTGGCACATAATCAATAAAGATTGAGGCTTTGTATGAAGTTGCTTCAGCATAGTGGGCTGCTATGAATAAAACTTTAAAAGATATGTATACAACAGCTTGAACTGAACAGGGAATCTGGAAATAATGCTATACTAGTTAAAGTTCATAGATCATAGATGATGATTAAAACAAAACCTGGAAATTTTCGAACGGCTGCTTCAATTCTTCATCTGCAGCCCAAGACGGCTGAACTGGAAATTCTTGTAGTTGAAGGATTTTTGGAGGGTTTATCACTTTATCTTTAATCATACGACGCCGTTACCCTGGCTGCAAGGTTGCAGACTTGCAGTTTCTAAGACCCCCTTATACTTGGTTAATATTGTATTATGATCCCTATATAAATACAAGAAATTAAAAAAAATTAAAAATAAAAATAAAACGTTAAGCATACCACTAATTTAAATGGGGTAAAGAATAAGTTTTATTTTAATTTTTCATAAATATTAAATTGTAACTCTAAATACATTTTTGTATATTTATCCAAAAAAAAAAACTTGGGAGTCATTGACAGAACTTGACCGACCAAAGGTAAATTCTCCTTGAGCGAGTGTACAAGCAAAATATGAAAACCTGGAGACTGACGGGTGGGTCATAATTTATCTCCTCCACTCTAATGTAAAGATTCTAAGGACTTAGGATCAGTCTAGCGTAAGCTGAGATAACTAATCTATACCATCTCTGTCTCATTTTATGTGTCAGTTCGATTAACAACACGTGATTGAAGTTATTTTTAATTCAATTTTTATAATATTAAATTTAATATTAGTGTATAAAATTTATTTATTTAGAAATTACAATAAAAATACTACTCCAGTATTAAACCAAAAAAAATGAAATTAAAAAAAAAAAAGCAAAAAAATGAAAGGAACTAATATCACCATTGAATAGTAAATATAATGAGTAAAATTAGATAAAAAGAAGTACGGAGTACAAATTAAAAATTATAATGTGTAATTGTAAGTTTTCCTTCTTACTAAAAAAAAACATTATTGTATTGGTGGTAGAAGTTGAAAGGAAATTTCATATTTGGAGTCAGAATAATGCTAGTGTAGCAAAAGTTGCGTGGTTTTTCCGTCATTGACCGCTAACCCCTTCTCCAAGTTGGAATTAGCAAAATCAGACCTAGAAACTACAATTCCATTATTCTTACAATCATCTGAAAAACCTCTCTAAACCCTCAGCCGCCGCTATGGGAACGCCGGAAACTTCAAGGGAACCATGTCCCGATCGGATCCTAGACGACGTCGGCGGCGCGTTCGGCATGGGAGCAGTGGGCGGCTCCGCCTTCCACTTTGTTAAAGGCCTCTACAACTCCCCCAACGGCGCCCGGATGATCGGCGCCACCCAAGCCGTCCGGATGAACGCGCCCAGGATCGGCGGCAGCTTCGCCGTCTGGGGCGGCCTCTTCTCCGTCTTCGACTGCTCCATGGTCTACGTCCGCCAGAAGGAGGATCCGTGGAACTCCATCGTCGCTGGAGCCGCGACGGGCGGCGTCCTCTCCCTGCGCCAGGGCCTCGGCGCGTCGGC
>CM008335.1:24628217-24639216 GCA_002525835.2 Ipomoea batatas
TGAATATAGAGTATAGAAGTCATGAATGTAGAGTTATGCATGTGTGAATCTGTAATAGAGTTAAGAAGTTCTAGCAACTTGTAGCCCTGTAATGTGTGAATGCGAAGTTTTCAAGTTGTGAATATGGAGTATAGGACCTGTGAATTTAAAGTTTTGAATGTGTGAATACATAACAGTAGTAATATAGTTACTAAACATATAATCTTGTAATGTGTGAATGTGGAGTTTACAAAGTGTGAATGTAGAGTATCATATAATCATGTAATGTGTGAATGTAGAGTTTACAAAGTGTGAATGTAGAGTATAGTGTATGTGAATGTGGAGTTTACAAAGTGTGAATGTAGAATATAGTGTATGTGAATGTAGAGTATAGTGTATGTGAATGTAGACCCAGATCCACCTTGCAAGGTGGACCTGGGTCCACGGCATAACAATTGGAGCAAATTGACAATTTATATCATGGATCTGATCCACAAAACATTATGGGCCCTAAATTGAAAGAACAATGTGCAGAATTCATACTCATAAGGTATAAAATTTCATAACAAAAAATACAAAAAATTGTAATACACGACACATAACATAGCATTATGGACCTAGTTGGACTGAAAATACAAGGTACAGAATTCATACTGGTAAGGTACATAATTTCATAACACACGACACAATAAATCATAACACAAGACACATACACATGTTATATATTTACTTATTTTTCAAATCTGATTTAGGTACATAATTTGTGTTCATAGGCACATAATATCATAACACAAAACAGTGAAACACATAAATTCACAACATAATACAATTAATAATTTATTTCAAGTACAGAATTCATACCCTTAAAGTACAGAATTTCATAAAGACACAAAAAATCATAACACAAAACACATACACATGAACCAAGGTTCATAGTGTAGTGTGAATCATGGTCCATGGTATAAGAATTGCTTGTAAGTCGTTAGTACATTGACCATGGTCCACACATATTTGTATACATGTATTCAACCTTAATTTGTCATTATTTCTTGATCCACTTTTGGCACTCCTTGATAATGCACTCTTTGAAAGTATAATTTTTAGTATTGAAGGTGTACTATTCGATATTACTATTAAATAATATACCTTTGCCAAAGACCTTATAGTCTTCTAGCACCTGGTGTCTTGAGTTATACTCCCACATGAATAATGGAGTGGATTCGAGTCTCAGTGGAGTCAATTGTTGACTCTTTGTTCTTCAGTAGGAGATACTACATTGTAAGAGAGTCAGTCGTACTCAAAAATAAATAACGTTTATTTATGGTCCCCATTATAAATTTAAAATTATACTATAAATTAAGATTCATCTTACATTATAAGTTATAATTTAAAATAACACTCTTATTATATATTTACAATCGAGATGTTAGTACTTTCAATTATATACTTATAAAATAAATTAAAATTACATAATATACCTTAATCCAAGTACATAATTTATTAATTGAAAGATACATAATTATTTTGAAATGGATGGACCATGGTATAACAAATTAACAATTGCTTAGCCAGTTAGCCTATCTGCACTAGACAAATGACAATCCTGTACGTACAAGTGCCGTCAAGTGGTATTAGGATTTAGGAATTGTTTGGCTGTGGCTTAGTCCTAGTCTTAACTGGGGGTGAATGTGTGATTATTACAATCATTTATCGGGTCGAAGTTGGATTAATTTGGGTAGGGTTTGAAGGATTCCTTCATCATTTTGGGTTTCTGCTAAAACAGTAGAAGTAATTGGTTATAGAGAAACTCAGAATGATAAAAATGATAGAGAAATTGATGAGATTAACACGGAAATATATGCAGATCAGATGCATTAGATAACTCGAGAAATCACTGACTTATTAAACACCGCTAGCGATTCACTGGTGAGTGATCAGTGATCAGTGATCGGCGTTTGTCAACATAGTATTTACATCTAGAAACTCCCAATATAGAGATCGATCAAACACCATCATATCCCAAGAAACAAGAGCTGATCGGAAAGTCAAAGTTCAGGAATCGGCGACAGGAACGGTCTCTTCTGGCTCTTCGAAGTTGGGGTCATGAGCATCAACCGCTTTCTTCTCAGCCAAACCCATTTCAGCCTGGGAGTAACCGTCACCGGACCACGTGAACTTCCCGCCATGGCCTCCTTTCTTCGGCGATCCACTCATCCCGGTCGCCGATCGCCGGTCCTTCCTGGCGTCGGCCACAGATCTGGTGCTCTTAGTACCACCACCCTTCCCGGCGTTCTTCATCTTCTTAGCGATTGATTGAGAGTGAGAGAGTGAGTGAGGGGTTAGGACAAACGATAACGATGAGAGTATTGATTGGAGAGGGGTATATATATATGGTGGCAGGTGGAGGGGTATTTTTGGACATGTGGATCTGTGGGCCTGTGACGCTGTGGGCTGGTCATGTGCCTTGACAGGGACTACCAGTTTTAGATAAGATCAAACTTGGATCCAATAATAGTTAAATACAATGAATCAATCCATGAATTTTTTTAATTTTTTTTTTATTTTTTTTTGTTGTTTAGGATACGACATATTTGATTTAAAAATTGATTATATCTTATTATATTCATTTATAAAAAAATTCTTAGGTGCTCATAGCATTCAATATACAGTCATGCATCATGGTATTGATATTATTGCTAGTAATAATTTCTAATAATATTTTTTTAGTCATGACATAAGTCAAAAGACCCAAGACTAATCTTGATCCCTTACTTGACTTCTAACCCAAGAGACAAGCTCCTTGCTAGATTCAGAAAAATATTTTATCGACTATGAATAAGACATACATTTTAATATGCTAAAGGTGCACTATTTATATATTGAAGGTACATTATTTGATAGTATACAAAATAATATATCTTAGTAGCCAAATAATATATATTTAATACACAAATAATATACATTTATACATTTTATTCATGGTACTGTGTAGGGCATGGTCCATGAGAAAATGATGGATAGATTCAAGCATGGGACTTACTGTTGACAGATTAGACAAGAAGTCATTGGATTAAGTTAATTTTTATTCCACAATTTTAATTTTGTTGAAATTATATTTTATATAATTTATTTTTAATTAATCTATATTCAATATTGTTGAGATAATAACTAAAACAAAAACTATCACAATAGCGGAAAGTAGAAAAAGTAAAATTTACGTGGTATGACAATGTGCTTACATCTAGGGGTGAGCATTGGTCCAGTCAGTCAATTTTGGATTAATAATTGAAATTTGATAGTTTTTGATCAATTAAATATTTTTTAAAATAACTATATATATTTTTAAATAACTAAATTTATTTTATTTATTTGGCTAATGCGAATGGACTAAATTATTAAAGAAAACAAATACGTAGTAATATCTTAGTATTTCTGTTTCTGGTTGTGGCATGAAATCATCCTTTAAGCATGAAAAGTGTGGACACCACGTTTACACCCATATATGTAAGTGTTTTTTACATTGAAAAGTATGTACCAAATGATGATTGGTCACAAGAAATAGGTTAATCGTGATTTTTGTTTTGGTTTCCGCACTTGCACTACAGTGTCAAAATTGGGCCAAAATATTTTGGCTTAGTGAGGTGATGAAACTGCATTTCGGCTCCAACGACCTGTTCGTCCTCCTCCCCTCCCTCGCCCACCTTGGCCCCTACCATGCCCTGAAAATGGCATGGATGAACAGTACTGCACCAAATTTCTTGGCAAAATGTTGTTTTACCAATGATGGTCTCAGAACACACAGACATATATATATGATCAAGAAAATTTGAACAAACTTCAAAGAAATTTTTAAAATGCTAGTTTGTTTCAAAAAAACTTCAAAATCAAAGTTAAACCATGAATTGGAGATGCATGTATTACACTGCCATTTTGTCTACAATGATCTTGAGAACATCAGTTAAGCGCATTGCATTAGGAACAAATATAGAACAGCAATAGCAGGGCTTACTACATATTTCAGATAACTGAAAATGAAAATAGTATAGAATCTGGGTTCAAGAAAAATACAGCACAATGCTACTCTCAGTGTTCGCCACGGTTGAGATAATCGCTAGCTATTAATGGGGAAGCAGTTTTTTTTTTAATAATGAGTAAAGATCCTTGCAGCAACACAATTACCGTGGGAAATTTACAGGAGGTTCCAGGCTACCAACCAGGATGCTGAGATCAATGTCCTTGTCTTCAAACTTCTTGATGAAAGCGTGCGTCTGGGCATATGCAAAACAACCAAATATTAGCCTAAACAAGAAGAGAAAAAAAGTATGGATATAGTTACTAACTGATGTTGTTAACTGACCAAGAGGTCCAAAGCTGAAGATCTGTCTCTCGGATCCTTCTGTATGCTGAGCAAAACAAGAAAATAGTTTAAGAACATAATTCCTTCAAAAACAAAGATGAGGCAATACATGTTTAACTAAGTTTTATGTCTGATTTCAAAAAAACTAAGTTTTATGTCTATGTTTAAGTTTGGTGATGCTATGGATCTTACCAAGCAGAGACAAATGAACAGAATTCTGGGGAAAATTGATCTGATGGTGCAGCAGGTGGTGGACTTCCCACAATTGCTTGCAAGAGTTCATAAAAGCTTGGCCATTCTTGTTGGTTTTCAGACTGTATGTAAGGGAAACGTCCAATGGCACACTCAAGGATCACCATGCCCAAACTCCAGATGTCACTCTTGTAGTCATAGGTGCTTCCACTAATTCTTTCAGGCTTGAAAAAGGTTTATAATAAGTTAGTTTACATAATTATCTCAATTGGAATTTAAGCACCAGCAAGATGGAAGCCACATTTAAACAATCAGAAATGACACGCAATAGACAAAATAGTAAGGAGAACCTAGAAAAATTAAAGCAACTAATATTGTGTTTAATCAGTAGAGTTGATACAATGATGATTGCTCTACTCACAGCCATGTAGTTGTAAGTCCCAACAAATGTGTCTCTTTGGCCCATAGAGTTGGCAAGCATTGCACTCACGCCGAAATCTGTTATTTTCACTTCTCCTTTGTGGTTCACAAGCAGGTTTGAAGGTTTAATGTCACGGTGGATTACATGCCTCTCATTATGCAAGTAGACAAGACCTTGTAAGACCTGGAATACATACGTTAAGTAGCAAATCATATTAAAGACTGCCAAGATGCGTTCAAAAATCAAATTACAAAGTTGAAATGTCAATACCTGCTTGCAAACAACCGCAAGATATGGTTCAAGAATTGTCTTAACTTGTCTTACTACATCTGCTAATGATCCGCGATCCATGTATTCAAACACCAGAGAAATAGCTCCATTGTGATAGAACGAGTGATAGCAAACAACCACATGAGGACATTGTGATGCTTGATTTATTTTCAGCTCTTGCACAATTTGTTTACGAATTTCCTCTTGTATATTCATTTGAATAGCCTGTATTTAAAAAAACTCAAGTAGCTTAAGATAAAACATGTGCATAAACTAAAAATCCACATAAAGAAACAACAGCCAGATAAAAGTGATGTGAGGCTCTAACATTTGGACATCAAAAAGACAAATTTTGCAATCTTTATCTATCCAAAATACCAGGAATGTTTACTAAAAGAGGACAAGTGTATTACTGAATGTTACTTTTTAATCAGTATGTGTATAAATAAGACCAAATTAGGGAACCTTTTGACATCATAACTAGAAATGCAGACAAATGATATGCTTTAAATTCCTTAACCAATGAAGGAAACATGAACTGATGAACATACTACTTGTGAAGCTAACACTGACCTTCAAAGCAAACAAAGTGCCAGCCCATTTATGGCGAACCAGTTGAACTACACCTCCACTTCCCTTTCCAATGACTTTGATGGTCTCAAGATCTTCCAATGAGAACTGGAGGTCAATCTCCTTTGATTCTGAAGGCTGCCAAAATTAAAAATGCAGGCAAGTAAACCTAGTATCCAATGCACTAAAGACATTAACAATCCTTAATCCTTCCTACTCCTTAGTAATTAGCTAACAGTCGTTTTTATTACTTTCAAGCACAAAGTCAATTTCCATCTAATTTACCTTCATTAGAAAACATTGAACAAATTGCTAATACGCTGAAGTATATCAATTTCAAAATCATGAATTTAAAAGGGGAAAAAATAAAGGTTAACAGCATAGAACTTAATTGCCTGAGATTCATTCTCCTGTGAAACTAATCTCAATCCTTTCTGATTCAAAAGCAAGTCTCCATCGTGAAATGTTCCGCTAGCGGTCCTGCGGTTCAAAATCGACGCACACAAACATCAACGCCGCCGTTTTCAAGGAATATCTCAATTAAAATCGATCATCATAACAGAAACAAACGATAGACTTACAGGAAGCTGGAAATGTTGGTCTCTTGAGTAGGAACGGAGAGCTTGAGTGCCGCCAGTGGCTTCTTCGTCTTCATATCTCCTTCTTCTTCTTCTTCTTGAGGTGTAGCGAATCTGTGTGGAGTGCGTTTGCAAATACTCTTGGAAGTAGATCGGAGTCTGGTGTTCGAATGGGGTAGGGAAATTGGTAACGGATAGTCTTGGGCGGTGAACCGGTCCGACCGGGCGAGTTTGGAAAAACTCCAAAAAGTAGACGCTGGAGATGAGCGGATTCAATGAATTGAATTTTGAATCGCTGGGAAGCGCCAGAAATTATCTGAACGTCAATGGTAAGTTGAGATAATTACACTTTGGCCCTTGGAAGTTTCTACATTAGCACTTGGACCTCTTCTCGTTTTAAAAGTTGCAGTTGAATGGTACAGTACTAAAACAAACTTCTCTCTAAAAAACGGAGTTGTAGCTTCTCTCTAAAAACTCCATCACCTTAGGCCTTAGCTTATACTTTCTCCATCGGTCTCTCGCATGTTCCCTTCCTCCTTACCCTCCCTTGTCGCCGTCTCTCATTCTAGACCTCCATAAAAGCTACAAAAAAATAAACATTATCACCTGTTATGGAGCTGGGTTGAGGGATTTGCTTTTGCCTTTGTATTTTGGGGTTTGGGAAAGGTAGCTTACTATCACGGGCATAGAGTCCGACGTAGTGCACAGTACCCGTGTGGTGTCTCGGAATCCCTCATACCCGCGGACCAACCTTCCCTCATACGTTCCAACTGGTTTTGCCTTGCCATAGGCTCATCAGGGGAGCGACAATAGCTCCCGACCAGTTATGCCCTTCGAATCGCATCGGTCCCTTCATCGTCAAGTTCTAGACCAGTGGCAGGCTCCCCAAACTAAATTGGGTCGGTGTGCCTAACTCGGACAGACCTAGCGTCTAAGGCAGAACTCTCTTTATCGCTATTGTGCCCCCTTTACCCACAAGCAAGCTAACCAGTTGGCCCGTTTATTCATTCATTGAGTTTTAACACGGTCACTGAAAACAGTCTGTGACACTCTCCCCACCCAACATCTAGCACGCCCTCTTGCTAATGGAGATGGACTCGCCCAAGGATCGCCGTACTTAATATTGCATACGCAACACAACGCCAATACCGCTATCTACGCAGTAGTCCGGCTAGGCTGACGGCCACCCTAGTCCCCCTTTCCTCGCTAGGACCCATCTGCCCCTACGGATCTTCGAAGTGGAGCCGTCATTAGCACATGCGCCCCTCGCGCCACTGTGCTAGCATAGTTCTCACCCCCTAAGGACCCCACCATAACGCGCAGCAATATAAGTATGTCCTGCTCTAATACCACTTTGTCACGGGCATAGAGTCTGGCGCAGCGCACAGCGCCCGTGCAGCATCCCAGGGCCCCTCATACTCCGCGGACCAGCCTGCCCTTATACGTTCCATCTGGTTTCGCCTTGCCATAGGCTCATTAGGGGAGCGGCAATAGCTCTCGACCAGTTGTGCCATTCGAATCGCATCAGTCCCCTTCATCATCAAGTTCTAGACCAGCGACAGGCTCTCCAAACTAAATCGAGTCGGCGTGCCTAACTCGGACAGACATAGAGTCTAAGGCAAAACTCTCCTTATCGCTACTGCGCCCCCTCTACCCACAAGCAAGCTAACCAGTTGGCCCATTTATTCATTCATTGGGTCTTAACAAGGTCACGGAAAACAGTCTGTGACATTAAGGTTGTGTGTGACGTGTAGTGGGTGGCATTTGTCCTTTTTGTCACTTTTGGGCTTGTTCCTCTCTCTTTTCCAGTTTTATTGTGTTTATCTCGTTTCATTTAAAGAGTTTTTTTCTTCTCGTTCGTTTTGATTAGTTTATTTCCTTCTCGTTTTCTTTAATAAGGTTTGATTAGTGCTTTTTCTTTAATAAGGTTTGATTAGTGCTTAAATCAATAAATATGGCCATGGCAAATATTAGCCTCAAGCAATGAAGATTGACAATGAAATATTCTTAATGGACAAGAAAATGAAAATGAAGACTTGGGTGATGTGCAAGACTTTTCAATTTAGTCTTTCTTACACGATTGGCCAGATCACTAATGGGATGTTTGGTTGGGATGAATTCAACAATTATGTCGTTTGGTTTGAGAGAATTGGAATTGCAATTACTTGAGAAATTGCAATTCATGGAGGAGATAGACAAATTTCTTGGTGTAAAGTTAATTTTGCCCCTCCCCTAATACCCCTTGTTTTTCTTTCTTTTTTTTAATTTTTTTTTATCATCATTATTATTATCTACTACAAATTCCTATTCCTGCATACCAAACAAATTCATACTTTATTCTAACATTATTCTTTTCCTACCGAATTACAATTCTTTCCCCCATAATTCTATCCTCCCAACCAAATGCCCCATAATGGCTTTGAAGAAGCTTTTAAGTTACTCTCCCAACTTCTAATTGTTGAATGAATTAGGTCATATAATAATTTCTAGCAAAAAAAGAGTCTAAAAAAAAATTCTCCAAATGAAAATGACTCATTTAAAAAATCATTGCCCCTCAAAAAGCCTTTACAATGATCCACATAAAAGGCTACATAACCCAATATCATCATCATATGTGCATTATTATACTGCCATAACTATTTACACTAATTGAATAAAAAAATTGAAGTCATTTCTTAAAGCCAACTTATCAATTTATCATTTGAAAATTTTTAGATAAACATAGCAAATATTTTATTTTTTATCCTCAACTAATAACATGTGGCTAAAAAGAGAGACCATCTCATTCACAAATTACTCAAGTGTCCCACTGGGCAAAAAAAATCTTTAAAAAAAAAATAAAATTTCCAGACCAACTAATTAAACTTTGGTTTAATTAGCTGGCTTTTGAAATTGTTTATATTATAATTCCTAATAATATATTTCTGTTAAATTATTTAATTTGAATTTGTAAATTGTATCAATGAATTATTTATTTAGGGTGTCCCATTTGATAAAAGCAATAAAAGAAAGGGTATCCCACAACTCAGCTGTCTAATTTAGGCCTCCTTTAGCTTTATTTCACTTTTTAAATAAAGAAAGGATTTCTTGAGAGTTAGCATTGAAGAAAAGATGGAGAAAAGAAAGCCAGAAATGCAAACATCCAGATAGATTAAAGATAATAGTCTATAACAACTTTTTTATTTGGAATTTGGATACAGCTCACTCATTCCAAACTGAGATTATAAAACAATAAAAAAGGGGAACAAAACCAGTCTAATTGAAAGGTTTCATAGACCCAAGAACCTAATAAGCAGTGTAATCAAATTCACTGCACCCAAAACATGAAAAACAACTCTCCCAAGGGAGAAGGAAAGACATTGAAAACCAGAAAGCAATAATATCTACCACTACTTGACTCTCAGCAGCATGGAGCCATCATTGTTGGAGCAATACCAAAATAATTAAAAGCCCTGATCAACCAGGTAATCACCAAGCCTCTCAACAACCAGGTTGCACTGGCCTGGAGTCATTGGCTCATCATAGAGCCCAAACAGCAAGCACTGGGTAGTCTTCTTGATGCAAATGCCACCAGGTCCCTGAATCATTCATAATTACAACATGTCAAAAACAAGAAAGATTTTGGTTTGTAACTGTTGATGGCTTTTTCAGTAATTCAGTCAGAAGCATAAACATGTTTCTACTGTCTTAGGTGAGGTTATAATACCTTCTTTCCTCGAACAACCACGCCTGGCTCGCCTTGAATCACCATGTATTTTGCACCAGCAATGTGCATGCCAGTGGGAGCAAGTGAGCCGGGTTCATCAAAATCCTTCAAGATAGCAGTGATTTCCTCTGGTTTGAGCTACAATGCCAGAACATTGAAAGTGATTAATTAAACCAGTCCATAAAATCAAGGCAGCCAAGCCATATTATCTTAGATTGGGCCATTGCATCATAAACAAACCAGAACCTATGCTGATCAAAATCTTCATCATGCAAATCAGAACAAGCACATACAATATCATAACGATTGAAACTCCAGAAAACAATGATGAAGCTAGTGCGCATACCAACTGTATTCAGTGCAATCTATATTAAGATTCAATTATATAAATACCAAATCTAAAAACGCCATAAATTGGTAAACGGATCCAAATTAGCCCTGATGGTTTACATCAGAGGCCGATCAGAACGGGAAAGAAAATTTAGCCAAATTCAGCCATTTGTGGTTCTTCAGATTAGATCAGATGCGCAAAAAAAAAAAAAAAAATGAAAACACAAACTTGAAAACTCTGATCAGGAATCGCAAAATGTCAGAATTCGAACAGATCTCCAAGCAGGCAGATGCATAGATATGCACATCATAAACAAAGATAAACAAATTTTAAAACGACGATCATAGTAGATGCTAAGAGAAAAACCGCAGGGAAGTTGGCGCTCTGGGCCCAAGGGCTGCCATCGAGGCCGAGGATAGCGGCGGCGGTGAGCTTGTTGCCCTCAATATCGCACATGAGGTGCTCATCAACATATGTTTGCCACGACATCTTTGAGATTCTGCGGTTAGGATTTCTCCGGGGATATGATCTTAGTTACTAGAACTTTGAGAGTAGAGAAGTGTATTAAACTATCTTCAAAAACAATTGTGTATTT
>CM008335.1:24655614-24666754 GCA_002525835.2 Ipomoea batatas
TTCAGCTAAAAATAATTTGTTTTACCTATCATCTACTAATCTATTATTGCATGTTCCTTTTGGTTTACTCTATTCATTAGATGATTTACCATATCTTTTCAACAGGAAATAAAGCTTGAATGGGGTAAAGGTTTGGCTCAAAAGCGTGAGATGGAGGCTAGGCTTAAAGAATTGGAAAGTGAGAAGGAGAAACCATTTGCACGGAGCAGGTAAAGTTCTAACCAGCATGCTTTTACTTGATAGTTTATTATTTTTCAGCGAACATTCCTTGTCATAAATTCAAAATTTCTTCTTCTAAATCCTTTACCTGTATGTCTGATGCACTTTTCTTTCCAGAGATGACCCTGAACTGGACAATATGCTGAAGGACAGGTTGAGATGGGGTGACCCCATGGCACATTTAGTGAAGGTGATAAACACTCTTTCTCTCATGCACTGCTGATGACATTTTCTATTAACTAGAGTTGACTGTTGCACTTTGCAGTAAAATGAGTTGATAATTTACGTGTTGAATGTTGCAGAAAAAGAGAGCAGAGCAGGTTTTGCCTGACCTCGGTGCAGATGACAAAATGAAAGAATCAGGTTTTATAATTCCACAAGAAATTCCCCCTCACAGCTGGATACGCAGAGGCTTGGATGCAGCACCCAATCGCTATGGTATCAAACCAGGACGGCACTGGGATGGGGTTGACCGCAGTAATGGTAATGTTCACTTCCATTGCTTACTGAATTTTATTGTTTCTACTTCATCATACAAAGTATGTCAGGGGAGTTTATATGCCAAAACCAACTGTCTAATGGATGCGTAATGTTTCTGCATTTTTAATATATTAAACCCGAATTTGTTTATGACATGAATTTACTAAAAAAAAAATGCATTATGAATTTACTTGCAATATTTACTGTGTATTGCTACATCTCTTGTAGGTTATGAGAAACAAATGTTTAAACGCACGAATGAGAAGCAGGCGACCGAAAGAGAGGCATATCTTTGGTCTGTTGCTGACATGTGAGGCGCCCTTGTTACCACAATCTACAGTAATTTTTCAGGGCAACGGATTGTACAACTGATTTAGTTCTACCTGTGTACTAACAGTGTATGATGATTATATACTTATTATTGAACATTTGGCTTAAACAAATTAAAGGTGTACATATTCAAAGTGGGGTTGGGAATGGGGGATGTGTTAAAGCTTTGGTATCTCTCCGCCGACGCCATTATCGGCAGGGACGGCCCTGCTCGGCCCCAGAGATCCTCCTTTCCTCTGTTTTCTTTTCACTGTTATTATGTTATTGTTATTATATGGAGTATATCTTTATAAATTATAATCCATACCGCAATGATTGTTTTGGAACATAATTCTATTATGGTCTTCCTTCTTAATGTATTAAGATGTGTCTGTTCTGCAATATCATACGTTTGGAGGTTGTTTATTTCGTTTCTTCAGTTTTTTTTTTTTTTGTTCTTTTTTTTTTTTTTTGTTTCTCCAATTTTACAAATTCATTTTTCTCAGGATAGATTATAACCTATTAATGGTATCTATTCAACGTAATGTCAACTCATAAGTCACAAGGTACTTGTCACAAATTCATTTTTGAAATCTTGTAGAAAGTATCAGTGATGCCTAACTGGAGATGGTGATTAGGGAAAATGTCAAAGACAATGGGGTCGCTTAGAGAAAGTTGGAGAAGATAATTTGAAGAGAAAGTGGGAGATGAAAGGCTATGCTAATAATTTTTTTCACTTCTCTAATTCTTTCGGAGTATTTTTTAAAATTTAAAAAAATAGATGAACATTTCTCAATTTTTCAATTTTTAAAAATTACAAATAAATATATTCTCCTGTTTAGAAAAAGAATTAGAAAATTACAAATAAACATATTCTTCCTTTTAAAAAAAATTGTTTTAAAATTCTCTAATTAATAAATTAACAATTAGTGTTTGGTTTGTGACAGGGTCGGAGGTGATCCATTCATTAGCGAAAAAGTTACAGACATATATCTATTATTACAATTGACTACTTTTGAAGTAGTGGTTGGCATATGGGAGGGTGGTTTCGCCAGTTGGGCTTACTTTTTAGGTGGGATACAAAAATAGGACGAAAATAATTGGGATACAAATATGGGCAATACTACACGGTAGGATGCATGTTTACTTTTTTGAACATGCATCTTCAGAATGCATTGTTATCTTTTATAATATTTGTTACAAATTAAAATACTGTACATTGTACTTAGAGAATACGAAAAGAATACCGTATGTAAATACAAAATAATAAATATGCCCTACCGCCGAACTTGTCGTCGCCCACCGCGGTACATTCTAATTAACTAACAATCATTTAATGAGGACAATACTATTTTTTTCTCCTTCTACATATATATACCATCTTTTTTTCCTTTTTTTATTTAAACTACAATACTGTACACATACACGTATCATACACTCATTTTCTACCTTTAAACTGTTTTTTTAAAAGAAAAGCTAACATGCATTCGCAGAATGCATTTGTTTTTAAGCAAACATGCATTTCATGAAAGTACTTTGCCCATCTTTGTTACCTTTTCAAAACCGGCATCTTTTTGTATCCCACCTAAAAAGCAGGCCCAACCTTGTTTATGACTCTAATATTACTAACCATTTAACCTAATTGCAAACATTACTACTTAATCACTCCTACTTACTTTCAAATTCAGTATCTCTTCACCTAATTAATAAATAATAATCACTTTATGGCATGCTCCTAGGGTTGTTAACCACAATCATAATCTTGGCTTATCCAAATTAACTTTTACCTTTTTATATCTAAAAATTAGTGCCTATCAATGCCCATTATTACCTCAGCCATGTCCTATTGAAGATGGAAGTGGGAACCCATTCCATGCCAACTTGGTTTCTACCATATTTCATCCATACCATTCCATTACAATATCACTCTATATTTTTAATTAACAAATTATACTTAAAAGTAAAATATTGATATTATAATATTATCAATTTTTATATGATTAGTACAGTCACATTTTTTTAAGTAACATAAAATCCGTAACTACCATCTAAGGATGTACACTAGGTAAATCCCAACTTATAATTCTAGTAAGCAAATGACCATATATAAAGAGGTAAACTAGCTTAAATTGTTCATAACTGATCAGCTTAAACTAAAAAGTCCAACAGTTTGATTAAGTTGATTGATGTCACACTTTCCTTCATTTATTTTTAAGGTTTATCATCAAAATAAGATGAGAAATAATGATACATATCCAAGATTCATATCATGAATATGATGGAGCTCATGCATTATTGTCCATGATCTTGCAATGAAATGCATAATTCCAAGGGTCAAATAGTTCCCAATGTATCAATAATACTAAACACACACAACACACATACTGATATTATGCCAAGAAAAACACATACATATTATGAAAATATGTTGGCTCGAGTAAAAGAGACTTAACTTCCATATGTGTATGCATCAACACCCTTAAGAGAGTTATTCCTAACTGAGCCCACGAAGCGTAAATGTCAATATATACAAATTTAAAATTATCATTTATAAAAGATAATTAATCGTTACACAATAATCATAATGAGAATTAAATACTCGAGGAAAAAAAGAAGAAGAGAAAATTTAGGATATTGACAATGTTTTCATTCCAAGAATTAGAGTGAGTGTCAAAGAGAAACATGTCTGGGTGTGTGTATGTTGGGGGACCCAAAAATTGGATTGCAAATTGCCAAGTTCCATGAACGCCAGATATATGCCAGGCTTGTGCCACCCATATAATGTATTTAAAGTTTTAATTTTAATTCCACCAAAAATATGATAATGGATTTTGGTAAGTCAGAATAATATTTATTGTGTGGTCATACGAATTAAAAATAAACATTAATTAAGGAAGTGGCATGACTAAGCTAATAATGGAGGGTATGTTTGTTAAGTAATCAATATTATTAGGTTTATTATGCAACAACGATAATGCCATGATTGGGATAGCAAGACAATTGAAATGGTCTGCCTGCCCAAATTCAATCCCATCTCACTATAAACTTGGCCCCACCTTTTTGGCTTGTCATCTTATTCATCTATAAATGAATCAATGGTTTTAATTACCTTAACTCAATGAAATTGTGATCTAGTGGCATGAAGTGGCCCTCTCAGCTGACGAGAGGTTATGGATTCAAGTCTCAATAGGGGCAGTATTGATTCTTTGTGCTTCAGTAGGGTGTGTTTGGTATTACATTGGAATTGGAACATAGTTAGTAGTACTAAAATGACGTTCCTAACGTGGAATGTAGACTCGGAGCCGTTTAAAAAGCGATTGTCTACACCTAAAGTCGCATATTTTTAGAGAACAAAATAGGGTAGCTGATGTACTTCCCCATCCAAGACAAACCCGGGTGGAGATGGCTTAGTTGCTTGTTAATTTTTTGGTTAGGAAAAGCAAAAAGCATATCATAGGAAATCAAATTAAAGTAATTTAATGAATAATGGGAAAAAGGTATGTGGGAGATAAAGGGTTTAACATGATCCCATAATAAAATGGAAGAAAGGACAAAAGTGAAAAGAACATCCATCATTCCCATTATATAAGTTGAAAATTGCATGGGGCAATCTTGTTACCATAACTTGTGTCGACAATCACTAAACAAGAGTAAAGTCATTAGGAATTCATCACTATATCCCAATTAAACAAGGAGTAAAATTATTTTGCAATATGTATAGTTCTATTTTTTTTCTATTATATTTTGGATTTAAATATAAATTCAATCCTTATTTATTTATTTACTTTTAATAATAAATAGGGGCTAATGACATTTTATGGACCTCAGATGTTTGTACTAATTAAACTATGTACTAAGACTTTTCATTTATAAAATTACACTAATTTCACTCAAACTTCTATAAGGTCTTACATACTTACATATAATGTAGTCCCTAAACAGTTTACCCTAGCTATAAAGCACCATAATAGTCCCTCGTGGTTTTATTATTAACAGAATAAAAAAAAAAGTAATAAAAATGATGATTCACTTTATTCTATACTAATCAAAACATGGCAAAACGGAGTTTTTGAAAATGAATTCTACAATTATGAACTTATTAATTCAAAACTTTTTTCCTATATTAATGCCAATTTTTTTTTCTTAATAAATTTCATTGTAAGTATTTCCAGAGAAGAAAAAAAAAGTATTTGATGATACTTCCAAAATGGTGATAGAATATACGGAGTATTTAGCCTTGTAAATAGTAATAGTGGTAGAGAGTACGGAGTAGTATAATGTAGTGTACACTATAGACAAAGACCTAACATATACAGCTATAACCAAGCTGGATGGGTCCCATCCCTACTACTGTGGATCCCACAACACTTCATTCAATATATCGCCTTTTTTCAGTCAAATATCGTTTTTTTTTTTTTGAAAATACAAATATCGTTTTTTTTTTTTCTTTCTTTTCATTCTCAACTCTCAAGTCTTCACATATACTCCGTATTACATATAACAAAATGTATAGCTAAAAATTTAAAACAATTTAAGAAAACAATATTACCTCTATCCCTTTATATATGTTCTATTTACTTTTTTTTTTTTGGATCAATAAATGAGGGAAACACCCAAAAACTAGCTACGATGAAATCCTTCTCCCTTTATATATGTTCTATTTATTATTTATGATCAAATTAATTATTCTTTCTTATTTTTAGGAAATTATTATAATTTTAAAATTTGATTTTTTATTGTTTAATATTTTTGAAAGCAACAAACCCATTCATTAATTAATGCATAAGATCCGAGATAAAGTTGGGAGGGACATACAGAGTCCCGGTACAAAGTGTTCGCATGCGAAGAGGCTTCTTTGGCTAACGAATGTGCTAAAATATTAGATGATCTAGGCACAAAATGAATGGAGCAATAAACAAAAGAATTCATAATGGCCCTGCAATCAGTGAAAGCAATGCCCGAAATTCGAAACGGGAGCGTCGTAAGGTTATGAGATAGAGCAGCACAATCCGTTTGCAGTCGAACGTGGTCACCTGTTGCCCCCTCAGCCACGAGAGTGCCTCCTTACAACTTATAAGCCAAGGTCTCCACCATCAATATAATTGTTTAATATAATTTTAAATATATAAATTTTATTCATTGATAATAAATTAAATATTTAAAATTTAAATTATAAATAGCCCCGGACCGAACACCATAAATGCATAGCCGCATAGGTTTATTTCATATATACCATTGTCATGTGGATCAAATCCAATTTTTTGTATTCTATCCTTTTGTTCTTTGCATATCATACTACGGAGTATTTTTATTTTTTAATAAAATAACTTGGTAATGAAATTATTAATTGAAACATATATGTGTGCATAAATGAATGCAATACATGTTGAAACTAAGAAAAATAAAATTCTAATTGTCCTCGAGGCATAATTTGATGGTCAAAAAGTTGAGTGTGAGTGTAGTGAACTAACAAATACCTAGACTCGAATTCTTAATTGGGACACTAAAATCTTGCGTTACTAAAGCACATCTCGCGATTTACCTTTTATCGCAATTTCAGGGGTGAGGGACTCTTATTTTAGAAAACTTATTACAAGATCTTGGCAGCTAGTATTTATATTATATGTAATGAAGGTTAGTTAGAGCAGTTAATTAGTTTATCGTTGCTCATTCATTGGTAATATAATCGCATATTTGAAGGAATATATGTTGAAGTTTGACTCTTATTTTAGATTCTACTTCCTACAAAGAATAATTAATTTCTAATTAGCCCTTTTTTTTTTCTTTTTTTTTTTTGGTGAGAAAGGATCCGTGTGGAAACGGGAACACGGTTTATACCACACTCTACAAGTCATGACTCGGTGGGCATCAACAAGGAGAAGATTCTGCAGCCTCTTAGGCAGTCCTTCGAGAATCATTGTGCTCTAATTCGCAGATTGGCAAAGATTTGAGAGCCAGTTAGCACTTTTGTTACCTTCTCTTAACGTGTGTGTGAAAGAGACTTTTCTCAGGCAAGAATTGATAAATCTACAGTCTTTAATAAGTGTTGAGGTAGCCTCGTCGATACTCTCCTCTCCTTCCAATGCAGCAATAACAGCTTCTGAGTCGAGTTCAAAAATAACTTTGTAAAAAACCCTCACTTTTGCTAGCTGTAGACCCTCTCTTAGTCGATGTTAAAACTTTATATATAATAATAAGAGTGCGTAAAATTACTTTAGCTAGCTTATATAACACTAAAAAATTTATTAATATTTTTTTAGTTATGAGAAAAAACTACAACCACTATATGAGGTGTGGACATGGTAAATCTCATCTTGGTTATCTTAGCCGGCAAAGAAGTGAAAGAACTATAAGAAAGTTAAATGAACTTATGTTGCTCATAGTTAATCGATTCAAACTAAGAAAGTCAAATCATAAAGATACTACGTTCCTAAATTTACCTTCTAATATATATGGCATTTCCTTTTATGACAGTACACTTCTTGATCGATTAGTTTTGTTTTTGTTGTTGTTGTCTCTTTTTTCCCCAAATATTTGATTAATACCTGAATTTCTTTTTAAACTAGTGTTGTGAACATGTTGGTCAATCCATTAGCGGCCAAAGAATATAAACAATACATTATAAATCTAGAAAGCTAGCTAGCATTCTTATATTTTGTATAAGTCTTGATTCTTCTACCTATAACCAAATTATTTAGGGTAGTTTGTAATGCTTATATCAATTCAATGCAGTAAGATGAACTCTTAATATAATTTCATTTTTAGTGTATTATATATTCATTTTGACTTTGCAATATACTAAAAATAACTTATAATATACTAAAATGAATTTGTATTTAATATAATAAATCTACTAAAAATAAACTTACACTTTATTAAAAATAAATATGTATTCAGATTACCCTTACACGATAAACAACATCAGAATGTATAATTTAATTTGTCAAATAAGTAATAAGTAAATTGCTGATACAATTACAAACTTAAAAAATGGATTACTACAAAAATGTATGGTGTTAAAAAGTAATAATAAAGTGTATTGTTAGAAGTTAGAAGAGAAGTTATAGTTTCTCGCGAGTTATTGACGAAAAAGAATTCGTCCAACGAGCTGGAAAGAGAACGATACTTCTTAGTTTTCACGGACAAAAAACGACAAAGAAAGAGATAGAGAGAGAGAGAGAGAGAGGTAATGGCGCGCAGATAGTATGAGCGAGCCAAGCCGAATTGCCCATTTTTATACATGTATGTTTCCCATTCTCCCCTCACCATTCCCATTACACCTCTCTCTCTCTCTCTCTCTCTCTCTGAACTGTACTTAATCTGAAGAGAATTGAAAGAGCAGAATCATCAGTAGTACAAACTATTAGTGCCATGGATCCATGCCCATTTGTACGTTTGATCATCGAGTCATTATCTCTGAAACTCCCCACCGCCACTAAACCCGCCGGTCCGGGAGTTCACCCTTCCACGACCCCATGCTACGCCAAGTTGAAATTCAGTAATTTCCCTTCCCAAACTGCCCTTCTCCCTCTCTGCTCCGCCGCCCTTCCCAAGGACGACGATTCCTCTCCCTCGGACTCCTTCGCCTCCGCCGAAGCCTTCCACCTCGATCCCTCCGCCCTCCGCCGCCTCTCCGAAAAACCCGCCTCTCTCAAGCTCTCCGTGTTCGCCGGCCGAATGGGGCAGACCTGCGGGATCACCTCCGGGAAGCTGCTCGGCGTCGTGCAGGTCGCGGTTGATCTCAGTGGGGCCCAATCGAAACCGGTTTTGTTCCAGAGCGGGTGGAAGAAGCTCGGAGGCGGAGGTTCGGATAATAAACCGATGCTGCATGTGGTGGTTCGGTCCGAACCGGACCCCCGGTTCGTTTTCCAGTTCGGGGGTGAACCGGAGTGCAGCCCGGTGGTTTTCCAGATCCAGGGGAGTATCAGGCAGCCGGTTTTCAGTTGCAAGTTCAGCGCCGACAGGAACAACCGGACTCGGTGAGTTTCCCTCCGCTCATTTTAGCACCTTTCTGTTTTTTGTTTCTCTTAACGTGCGCCGTTAGTTGCTTCAACTTATCATTGTGCTTTGCTGTCGCCCCACCCCCCCCACAACTCATGAACATGAACTTGCTTGTCTTTCCCGCCATATAATTCTTTGCTAATTTTGACTTAATCAATTCATTGTTTCATTTGTCAAAACCTTAATTAATTATAGTAAGCACTATTAAGTTCAACTTTTTTACTTTAATTAATCATTTGCATATATCTATTTTATAATTCAAATATTTAGTGTAATATTTGTTTATAAAAAAATTTATATATCAAATTTAAAATTATAAAAAAATATAAATTTGAAAATATAAACAAAAATTGAAGAACGAGTTGACCCATGTAGAGTAAATAGAACACAGACCCGGGACCTTCTGGTTACTAAGTTAATTGTCTCATAGTCACTTGGAGCCCCGTGGTTATTAAGCTAATTGTCTTACCAATTTGACTATCAATACAGATGTTAGTCGGGTTGGTTAATTGTCTCATAGTCACTTGGAACCCCGTGGTTATTAAGCTAATTGTCTGACCAATTTGACTATCAATACAAATGTTAGTCGGGTTGGTTCAAATAGTGGGTAGAATCCGGTGTTGTTTGAATAAGATGGCGTGAGTCTTAGGTAATGGCTATGATCTTTGTATTAAGCAGATTTTTGGTATTTGATAGTATGTTTTTGTCTGTCAAGAATGATAGCTAAAGATAAGGTTGTTTACAGTGAAGATTCTATATATCCTGTTCTCTTGCAGTATATGTGTTTAAGATAATTAATTAATGAGGTAAGTTAGTGAAATAAAAACCTTGGATTAAATTATAAAGTTAATCACTTTTTAGCATTTGGTCAAAACAGCCGACAGTGTTATGTCCCCTGCTCAACTGTCATTAGCAACTTCCATTGATTCCCTTCTCCATGTGCAAAGATTTAGTTGAAAGTCTTGAGAAATATTAATAATATTCTCATTTCACACTTTGTTCAATTCCCTTGAATAATATGTTTCGTTATCAAATGTTGATTGGTGTTTTGGTATGTTAAAAACTCAGATCTCTGCCATCAGATTTTAGTTTGAACAATAGAGGATGGATGAGAACATTTTCTGGGGATAGGGACAGGCCCGGGAAGGAACGAAAAGGATGGATGATAATAATCTATGATCTCTCGGGCTCATCTGTTGCAGCTGCATCTATGATCACCCCGTTCGTTCCATCCCCGGGGTCTGATCGTGTCTCGCGATCAAACCCCGGGGCATGGCTCATCCTGCGCCCCAACGGCCCCTCGGTTAGTAGCTGGAAGCCCTGGGGCCGCCTCGAGGCATGGCGGGAGAGAGGCCCGGTTGATGGGCTTGGCTATAAGTTCGAGCTCGTTACTGATGCGGGGTTCACGAGTGGGATCCCCATTGCAGAAGGGGCCATGAATGTTAAGAAAGGGGGGAGGTTTTGCATAGATAATGGGAGAAAACAGTCTGCTTCTTCGTTATCCCCGGTTCGGGGGTTTGTGATGTGCTCGAGTGTTGAAGGCAAAAATGGGTTCCTTTCGGTTCAGGTTGCAGTGAACCATGTTAACTGTATGGCTGATGCTGCTTTGTTTGTTGCCCTTTCGGCCGCCATTGATCTGAGCATGGATGCTTGCCAGCTTTTTTCGAGGAAATTGAGGAAAGAATTCTGCCATGATGAAAATGACTCCTACTCTTAAGCCCCACATAACATCAATCTCTTCTTGTGCAGTGATTACCACATGAAAATATGAATCCTGGTTTGAGCAGCAAGGAAGATAACTATTTTTACACACAGATTTTTGACATTATATTTATCACAAACCATTACATTAAAGAGACAAGTAAGAGTGACAAAATTGAGGATCAATTTTTTTTTAAAATTTTCTATTTATTTATTTATTTATTGCTGTTTTTCTCCCCTCAACACATATATAAAACTCCTGTATTGTAGATGGACAGTGTACAGACAGGACGAGTGATTTGTTTGTCAAAATTTATTTATTTATTTATTTATTCTTTTTATTATTGTGCTGAGATTTCATTTTCACTTTCACTTTCACGTTGGCATTAATTTGCATTCTCAACAAATTAAACCAAACAGGAGTGGCTCA
>CM008335.1:24692408-24703957 GCA_002525835.2 Ipomoea batatas
ATATTATAGGTCTGTTTTGGGCGGGATGTTAAAACTGAGGATATTGTTTTTATTAATAGTATAGATATATTGCACTTTTAAAGGAAAATATAATACTTTCACATCAAAAGTATTACATTTTCTCATATAAGTAATAAACATTTTATTCATGATCTAATTTATTATTAATTTGCTAATATAAGTATTACATTTTATCTTGACCTAATTACCTCATATACAAGGATCCGTGAGACGGTCTCACACAAGTTTTTGGGATAATAATTATATTCAAAATTTTAAAATTTGATTTTAAAAAAACTCAAATATATTTTTGTGACCAATTATACCAACTACAAATACAATTATATTAATAAAGATCGAGATCTTTAACGTCTGACAAATTAATATAAGGTATTTATATATATGTTGTAACAACTATAATTTTTACTTAAGAAATAATCTAATATAATTTGACTTTCTTATGTTTGAACATAAAATTACAAGAAAAATCAAATTTACTAATGAAAAAAATTATAGATAAATTATTGGAATGTGTAGGTATTTAATTAATTTGCCAACGCATTTCAATAGGTAAAATACTTGGATCTAAATGTATTTAAACTGTAACTATTTAATTCGTTGTTATTTTGTTATTTTCTTGATAGTGTAAATTATATATTAAAAAATTACAACATTCCATTATTATAGAAAATATATTATCAGTCTGCATGGACTTAGCTCATTGGTTCAATAGAACGTTTTTAGGAGAAGAGATCAAGATTCGAAATTCGACAGCCACAGCGTTCTAGCATTTGACCGTACCCTGCTAGCTAAGCCATAGAGTTACTGCGATGTAGAAAGTCCTTGGGGTTAAGGATTCAATCTTTTGTGAGGAGAAGAAAACATATTGTCTATTCTTTAATTTGTAAATGAGAGTTGAAAGATACAAGTAATATAATAAATAAACTTTTCCTTTTTGGTTTTACCTTTTACTAATATTAACTTATAAACTGAAAAGTGGCATTACAAAAGCTACACAAGTAAATGAATATGAGTTAAAGATAGGCTCTCAACTCAACCAAGCAAAAGACTCGGAGAGATGCAGACAGCAACACTCTATATATTATACAAAAGTACAAACAACTCTTTATCTCCTACTCCGATCCCTTTCATGTCTAGATCTCTTAATTAGTTATTACTTCAATAAACTCCCTAACTAGCAAGCATGTCATCATTTATCATGGATTATTAATGTTACGTGTATTTTCACGTTTTACTCTTTTTTTTTTTTTTTACTCGTTACATAATTGATTTTAATTGATTTACAAAAAGAAGTGGTTATAATATTTATTTCTTTTATTTTCTTGCTCCAATAAAATCTAAACATATAATAAGAGTTTTACCTATGCATATTATCAAATTTGCACATCATGGTATTCTTAGGAATATAATGTCACTAAGCCAAATTACTTAATTTTGGACTAGCATGCTTAGGCCATTGAGTATTGTGTATAATTTCGTCCCAATAATAATATTTTTAGAAGTTTATGGATAAGATGACTTAGCTTGTAACATATTATATGAGTTAACCAAAACTTGTTTACTTTTTTTGTAGTCCTTTGTCGGTTAAAATAAAAAGACCAATTTCATCTAAAGTGCACATACAAATTACACCGACATGCTTTTTGTAAATCAAAGTATTTTAATTACTGCAAGCAAAACAATTATTGTCACATCGTAAAGATCGAATCCCCTGCTCCGATTGTGATGTTGCAACATTCCACTATGAAAAATGTACTATACAAATTTCAACTTATTACACAATACAGCTTTCAATCTTGAATCAAACATATATAATCCCAATCGCAAGAAAAAACAGCCTTCAAATATCCAGCCAGCACATGCATATATATATTACACCTTTCTACCACTGCATTTATTTTATATAGTACGTAACAAAAATGGAGTAAGTGCCAGAACACATAAATGCAAACCAAGCAACCGTCAATGTTTTAATAATATAATCCAATTTTTCAGTACACTTATAAATACATACCAAAATTAATCTTCAATTCTCAATCTCCACAACCATCTCATCTCTCTTTCTTAACGTCGCTGGCAATTCAATATGGCCTTCATGCAATGCCTTGTTATCTGCATCTTCCTCATCATCTCCGGCGGCGCCGCCGCAACTTCCCGTATAGAACCAATCATTGAACTCCCGTCAGGCGTGGGTGAGGACAACTGGTACTGCGAGAGCTGGAAACTGGCGGTGGAGAACAACAACGCCGGCGCTTGGGAGCAGGAGACCTGCGGGGACTTCGCCAAGTCCTATATGACCGACTACCGCTACCTCTCCGACTCCATTGCCGTGGCCAGCTACGCCAGGGCGTACGCCAACTCGGTGAAAGTCACCCCAAGGGACGCTTGGATTTTCGACATCGACGACACTTTGCTCTCCCTCGTTTCCTACTGCGATCAGTGAGTAAAAATTTAATCTTTTCTTTTTTTCTCGAACAAAATCACTAATGTGGATGCTCTAACCTAAATTACTTTGTTTTAGGGAACATTATTATTTACTTAATGCATGCATGTTGATGTGTGTTGTCTGGATGCAGATCATTAGTGAAATCTGTAGGGCATAAAGACTGTAAAAACTCTTCTTCGGACGATGATGACCTTGACTTACCATCATTACCAGCAAGTTTGCAATTGTACAAGACTATTCAGAAGTTAGGGTTCAAGATTTTCTTGATATCTGAAAGGAAACAGTCTCAACTCAACAATACCATCGAAAATCTTTGCAGAGTCGGATATAACAATTGGGACAAACTTATATTAAGGTATTATATATATATTCAAACTTTTAATATTATACGTACGTATCTTGTGACAATTATATATAAAACAGGGATACATGTGATGAGGATAAGTCATCATTAGTGTTCAAGTCTGAGAAGAGGATAGAGGTGGTGGAAGAAGGTTACATCATTCAGGGGAACTGTGGTGATCAGTGGTCTGATTTGCTTGGATATGCCACGGCCGTTCGATCCTTCAAATTCCCAAATTTGATGTACTATACCAAGTAAATTTTATTAATAATGTTTATATTATGAAATTATATATTGTGGTGGATGGCTCAAGGGTGTTACAGGATTAAATAAACTATAAGCTAAGTGTGATTTCATTTCTCAAATGTACTATAAATACGTATTTTGTGACCTAAATTTATGTAATAATATTGAGTGTGTTTTAAGTTTGATTCTTATGTATTACAAAAACATGTATTGAGTATTTGAGTATATGAAATTTCAAATTCTTTAATTTTAAATTATGTCTGTCTTATACTCTTTTCATCCCTAATTGCTTGTCATATTTATTTTTTGTACTAATTTTAATGCAACAAAACAAATGTTAGAGCATCTCCATATATTTGATTTATTATTATTATTATTATTATTATTATTATTATTATTATTATTATTATTTTGTGATTTTTGAGGTGTCAAATATGAGATAGATGAGAAAAAGAAGGAAAAAAGAAAAGAAAAGAAAAAAAAAAGAGACAATGGCTATCAAGCAAACAAATAAAATGTATTGATGTAGATGTTCTATTAACTTTTCAATTTTTTTGTTATCTCAAAAGTAGGTGTAATTTGTACAAAGTATAATTGTACTTACCCAATTAATTATATATAAATTTGAGAAGTCAAAAGTATGTATAAATTGAGAAATGTGGGGACATCCTCAATAGTGGGGGTTTTATTGTGGTTTTTGATGAGTTTTTAGAGGTGCGTGTGTGATTAGGAAAGATAAAATAAGATGAAAGAGGAAACAAAAATCAAACAATGTTGAAATTTTTTTTAAAGAAAAAGTCTGCTTACTGTGTTTAAAGTGCCCAGTTGGCACGTGCACTGCGCGACTTTGGTCTTCACGCTAGAATAAATGACTTTTTAATTAAAATGATGGAACACACAAACCTGCAAAAACTCAATGCCTTGTAGAGAGGTCTTTTTCTTTTCTCTCTCCACATTCTCACTCCTCCACATCACATTACTTTTTTTAAAAAACTGTGTAAAAACTTTGCAAAATCTACTAACGTAGATGCCCTTGCTCAATTTTGAAAAGAGTGGATCAAATTTTGGAACAAATTAAAAAAAGAAAGTAAGACAGATAAAATGAGACAGATGAAATATATTTATGAGGAAATCATACTTTTAATCCCTTAGCTGTTTACATTTTGGAAATTCAGGACCCTTCTTTCGATTTTTGTTAACTTCTTCCCTCAATTGTTGCTAACATTGCATTGTAGATTTATTCCCTAACAAACTTGTTATCTCTATCGTTAACATTGCGCGCATTTGTAGATTTATTCCCTAACAACAATTGAGGATGAGAATGAAGTTGCAACACAAAATATGCTTGAATTGTTATATTGGAGCTAGTGCAATTTTAATTTTAATTGTAATTAATTTTTTTGCATTTGTTGGAACTACTATATATAATATACACTATAGTCCTTGTGATGTGTTTTCGTATCATTTAAACATGCTCCGTCTAATATTTGTGGTGTATGTTGACAATGCTCAATGTGATATTTGTGGAGTTGCTAATACATATTATGCAATGTAAGAAGTATTAGACTATTAGCATTCATGCAATATAATTTCACTTTTTAGTAATTTATAGTGTGATGAGAAAAATATTAATTATACGTTTTAGAGTGTATATTCTTATCATGTAATTTAATTAAATTGAAAAAAATAAATTATAAATTAATAATAATAATAATAATAATAATAATAATAAAAGAATAAAAGTAAGATGTCTCGTGAAATTAATAGTAAATAACCAACCTATTACGGTTATAAAATAAAATGGGAATATGTACCTGAAGTACAACAATTCATGTGATAGTTTGATACATGAGATGCTATTACTATTTTTGGAATTATATGAGATGACTCAATCCTACCATAGAACAACTTGAGAAGACAATACAATGGCCCAGAACAAAACACATGGGCAAGGTTGCTCAATTCACCATTAATAGGCAGATTGAGTCACTTCGGGAAAGGAGTGGTTAAGGAAATTGCAATTTCCACAAATTAAATTAAATAATATAATTAGCGATGGACAGAAAGGAGTACACCATCACCATCTAATACTTGCAAACCTTAAGGTTTTACAAAGAAGTGTGTCTAAGGATAATTTCCTTAACTCCTAAGTTTTATCATTCAGACTTTAAAAAACGTTTTCCTTTATCCAAAACATTTTTTAGTATATTGATGACCAAATATGCTAAATTTCAGTTTGACTAAAAATGTATACATTTCAACCCTTATCTCTCTTTTTTTGTACTCAACATAACAAAAAAGTCAAAAAACCTATCCCTCATAAATCCTATATAAAAGTAAACAATAAAAAATTGTTTCCAAAATAGGTATAAAATAAATTTCAACACAAAAAAATAATAATAATAATAAAAGAAAAACATAGGTCATGTTTGGTAACGTTTTTAGCTTATCAATCAATTTTAGCTTGTTTGATAATTATTAGTTGTTTGATTTGGTTAAACAGTCAATATGAGTGTTTGATTAATTAGTTTTACCTTGTGACAACTTATTGTTCCAAAATGCTAAAATTCAAAAAGCTACTCAAAATAGTTTTTTCGATTAGCTTTTTGAAAAAATTATTTTCCGTATAATCAACTATAAGCTAACTGTTAATTTATCAAACATCTTTCTACAACTAACTAATTCTATCAACTAGTCAAACACTCAAACCGACTAATCCAACCAGCTAACAGTTATTACCAAACACCTTAATGTAATTAAATTTCCAAGGTTGATAAATGTCATTTTAATTATTATATTAAATAATATCATTTAAAAAAATAATAACGTACGTTCTCAATAATATCATTGAAAACACGTTCTCAATAATTTTATGGCACTAAAATAATCTTTAGAATTAATCGTGTTCCACACTTCCACCTAAAACAAAACGGGGCAAAAGAAATATAATAAAATGAAAAAAGGGTCTTGGTATAAATATAATAGGGGTCATTTTGCAAATTACACCATTTCAGAGGTTGACCCTCTCTGTAATCTCCTTTCTCTGATCCTCTCGGCTCAGTCAAGCGTCATCTGGATTCTGGAGCCTCTGCTCTTTCAATCAAACCAACACGAAAAACGACGATTTTTATCCATTAATCGGAGAAATACCCTTTAATTCTCTATTGCCGACGTGTCGGCCTCCTTATCCTCTCTCGATTCATATAATTTTTCTTGAGAATAGCGCGTTTTCGTCGAAATCATTACCAAGCATAGTATCCATCAGCACAATCTTCTACGAATTTCGCTAAATTTTCGCACCCCCATTCATGGGTTTCGTCAACTAGGGCTGGGGATTTGGGGATTTGGGGATATAGCAATCGCTTGGATTGGAGCTAGGGTTTTCAAGTATTTCACGCTGAAATGAAGATCGAAGAATTGGATGATAGTAGTGAGAGTAAGTGTGGTAGTGAAAATGAGAGAAGCCTGATGATAGTTCGGGTCGACGCGAAGAGAGCGCTGGTCGGAGCTGGAGCTAGGATCCTCTTTTACCCGACTTTACTCTACAATGTCTTCAGAAACAAAATTCAGGCCGAGTTTCGATGGTGGGATCGGGTTGATCAGGTATGTTTTCAAATTTTATTGCTAAATTAATTATTTTAGCTAATTTAGTTTAATAGGATGTGAGAATTTGATAATTTAGTTTCTAGACAGCGAAAGTTCAATACTTTTGTTGAGACTCTTTTCTAATACCTTTGATTGTTTTGGGATGTTAGATGGTTTGTTCATTAGATGAATGCTTGTTTGTATTTGATCATGTGTTTGAATTTGAAATTTGCTGTTATTTGCAGTCACTCTTTGTTTAATTATGAACCAAAATGGTGGAGGGTAAAGAAAATAGAAAATATTATAATAGCAGGCACAAATGAGGTGCCATGTTCAGTCTTATGGTGATCTAATAGTGATAGAGCCTATTTTGTGTATAATTAGTGAAGTAATAATTTGTTTGTACATTATTGGGAGAAGTTAGAGAACTGAATATGCATCTTTTGGTTTGTTTCCTTGGTAATTTGTACTTCTAAATGGCGAGCACATAAACCTTGCCTGATTTCGTGTTCTGGATGTACAGTTTATTTTGCTAGGAGCTGTACCATTTCCGAAGGATGTTCCACGTTTGAAGCAGCTTGGTGTTGGTGGTGTGATCACTTTGAATGAGCCCTATGAAACTTTGGTTCCAACGTCTTTATATCGTGTAAGTTTGATAGTTAATGGCCCTCTTTGGTAAATGGCTGTTAGCTGATAGTTGATTGGGTTAGAATGTATAACTAGTTGATAATACTAGCTGATTGTAGAAATGTGTTTGGTAAATTAGCTGTTAGTTGATAGTGGTTTGACATAATTTCTTTTCTCAAAAAGCTAATTGAAAAAGTTGCTCTAAGTAGCTTTTTGAATTTTAGCATTTTAGAGTTACAAAAAGCTGATTAACCAAACACTTATATTGATTTTTTAACCAAATCAATCAGCTAATAGTGGTTAAATAAGCCAAAATTGGCTAATAGGCTAACTATTTTATCAAATAGGGCCAATATCCTTTTCTTCTTGAAGAGATGGTTGTGATATATTCCTTTTCCCTTGTCAGGCATTCATTGCTAGGAAAGAACTTTAGTTACAAGTTCTTTTTCCTGAGGGTTTTTGAACATAATATTGTTAACTTCTTTTTTATATGCCTTCACATTTTGCTGCTGGAATCTATTCTTTCCTTGAAACGTACCAAAGAGATTCAGTACGTGTAGCAAGTTCAAGGGATTATCTTTGTTCACATTTTTTCTATTTTGTAATTGTTAGGCACATGAGATAGACCACCTCGTCATTCCAACTAGAGATTATCTTTTCGCCCCTTCCTTTGGCAATATTAACCAAGCGGTGGACTTTATTCATAGTGAGTACACACCTTCTAATTTACTCTAGCAGTGTTAAGCCTCTGTTTACTTCTGTATCATTCTCGTTTGTTGGTTATAGAGAATGCAACTAGTGGGCGGACTACATACGTACATTGCAAAGCAGGTAGAGGAAGGAGCACTACCGTTGTGCTTTGCTATTTGGTAAGGTTCTTTACTAGTTAATTCTTTTCAGGCTGGTTGTTTACTTCTGAAATTTCGGGCCGGTTATATGGATTGGAAGTGGGGTTCGATGCTTTCATGGTTTTCAGGTGGTGTATAAACACATGACTCCTGCAGCTGCACTGGAATATGTCCGCTCTGTAAGACCTAGAGTACTGTTGGCTCCTTCCCAATGGAAGGTAAGAACATAAGCTGATCATTGATTGTATAGAGGCTAATTGATACCGGGGTCTCTCTGAAATTTTGCCAAATACTTGATTCTTTTTTCTGTTAATTGACAACATCAATTCATCATGATCATATGAACCGTGGCTCAAGTGAGCCCATTATTTTGCGAGTGGTGAAAATTTAGTTTAAAGATGGGGCTAAGCTCTCACCATTACGCTCTGCCATCTGTCTATTTAACAGGCTGTTCTAGAATTCAAGCAGTGGCGCGCTGCATCAACTACTACATTCTCGCCTGCAGATGCCGTGTTGATCACAAGAGCAGATCTCGAAGGGTACCATAGCTCACCCGACGATTATTCTGGTAGGCAGCTGGCAGTCGTCCCCCGAATGGCTCGGACAAGGCCCATGATAGCGAAACTTTCTTGCCTATTCGCAACGTTGAAAGTGTCTGGTGTTTATGGACCTGTTAACCGGCAGCTTACAGAGGCTCGTGCCTGCTAATTCCGTCTCGTAATCTATCAGCTTCTGCGGAAGAGAACTGTGAATAAGTTCGTACAGTAATGTATATATCTTTAGTATTTTGCCAACGAGTAAATATCCATGCAATATTAATAGGAAAAAAAAACATACAGTTGAAGATCCTTCAACAATGTATCACATCGATTCTGTAATAAAACATATTAGTTGCTATCAATAATACTAATCATCAATTTGCGTATATATATGTGTATTATTTTTTAGATGAAAAGGAAAACTCGTAGTCATTATTGAATGTGTGTATTGTGTAAGTTTTGTTCGAGTTTAAACTAGGGAGTAAATTGTATTACGGAGAATAAGATTTTGTGCGATGAATTTGATTATGAAGGTATATATATATATTGAGTGATAGGAAATGCAGTTATTATCTAAAGATGTGTACTCAATAAATTTCACCTTGTGATCACAATAAGGTAAACTAACATTGTAGAAGTCGAACTTGTAACTTTGTGGAGTTGTCTCCGAGTATATATTTTTCTTAGCTATAAGGATGGATGGCTATGATTGCCTATGAACACAATCTGCTCCGTGCAGTGCCCAAAATGATTGCAAGTAGTCTATATGTAGCAGAAATGATCAAAGTATGGGCAATTTCAGCTGAATTGTCCCCAAAATGTTACATTGGAGGTAGTCTATATATAACATAAATGATCAAAGAATGAACAATTTCAGTTGAGATACTTAGACAGTTGAGACATCTAACTCTTTTGTAAATTAAAAAAATGTTCGAAAGTATTTTTTGATGTTCCAATATTTTGTAATCTTTGTTATTATTATTATTGTTGTAATGATACGGATATTTTAAAAATTTATTTAGAAGAACGTTGGTTAATCAATTACAACATCTCTTCAAGCACCAAATTTGGTGATTGTTATCTGTATTACTCTTCTAGACTAATTATAATATGTATTTCAGTACTCAAAAAATTTACAAAACATGTATTTACTATACATTGGAGTTTTCGCTGCTGAAATAGACGGAACACAAAAAAGTGTAAATGAGAATAGCAGCTGGAGCTTCTCACCAAGATTCAATCTTTTTAGAAATACATAGCTGATCTCTTGAAAGAGAGAGAGGATCACGAAATTGTTCGCAGAAGAGTTAGAAAGGAGAAAGAGATGGGGATTAGATTCGTACTGATGGTGAACAAGCAAGGGCAGACTCGGCTAGCCCAGTACTACGAATACCTCACTCTCGAAGAAAGACGTGCCCTTGAAGGTGAAATTGTTCGCAAGTGCCTCACTCGTACCGAACAGCAGGTCATCCTCTCGATTTCTCCTCTAAATTGTTTGTAATCAAGACAAATTTTATTAAATTCCTCTGAATCTGGATTTGGGTCATTAGTTAGGGAAAGGTTTACTGTTTGTGTGTGCGTGGTGGGGGTGAATTTTGGCTAGAAATCTGGGGTTTGGAGCATTTTGGATGTTTTTCATTTAGTATTTGAGACTTGTAAATTTATGGTGTTTCTGTGAGGTAGAAAATTTGAAGAATTGGGAAGAGCTATAAGGTTGAAGTTATCAATGATCATGAAATTGTTGTCTTCTCAATCGTTTGCTGTTTATGAGTAAGAGTAACTAAGTCAGTTGTATGAGAGGCTGTAGGGTTCTTGATTTGTAAACAAAGTTATGAAGAATTAGACCTGTCAATATCCTCATTAATACGGGTGTAATAAAGGAGCTAGCATGATGCTTGAGCACCAAAGGAGCATTAAGACTTGAAAGGTGCTCTCTCTCGGTGAAATTAATGGCAAAAATGATTTTCAGAAGAATGAGTGACTCATTAGATAGTGGATTTTATGCTGTCAGGAGTAGGCGGAATTAACAATAGAATTGGCATTGTTGCTTTACGAGTTACATGACCTTGAAGAGCAAACCATTTTAATAGTTGGCTGTATACATATCTTATCTTGGAACTTGAAGTTCATGCTTGATTGGTACTGGTAGGAATTTTATTGATTGCTGATAGGCTTTTATAAATCATTTTGATGCCTCCCTTTCCCTGGGTTCTGAATGCAGTGTTCATTTGTGGAGCATCGTAACTACAAAGTAGTGTACAGGAGATACGCGTCACTGTTTTTCCTGGTTGGAGTTGACAATGAAGAAGTAAGTTTAGTTTGACGTATTTATTTACTCTATATTGATATAGAATTATAGATACATAATATGCAAGTTTGGTCTCTCTTCCTATCTATCTCATTTCATCTGCAACAATATGAGTTAGATTCCTACTTTCAATCAGCGTATTTTTTCTTGTATTAAGACACACTTAATGGTTCTGTTCTTTTTTGTGTGGGGAGAGTGAAGAGAAAGAACAAAATATAATCCCATTTTGGCTCTTTAAGTTTGTAGACGTAGATGAGCAACATCATCTTTGACAGCAGTGGCAATGCTTTTTAGCTAATCATGAACTGTCTTGTAATCCTATGCACATTTCTACTATCGATCAGCCTTTTAATTTAAACATGAAACTTTAAAGTGTTCTATTTGACTTTCTGTCTTTCAACATGTGCTCTTCTATTTGCAGAATGAGCTTGCCATTTTGGAACTTATTCACCTGCTAGTTGAGACAATGGATCGTCATTTTGGCAATGTGGTGAGCTAGCAATGAATAGAATCTTCGCACTACATATCATATTATCACTAAATTTCTCTTTCTGATTCATTCCATTGTGGATTTAATAGTGTGAGT
>CM008335.1:24728277-24739511 GCA_002525835.2 Ipomoea batatas
ACAGTTTATATACTCCATGTTCACAGTTTTTAAACTCTACATTCACACATTTTAAGGCTACACATTGACTATAACTATGTTACCTCTATTACAGATTCACAGCTTAAGTCAATATTCACAGTTTATATACTCCAGTTCACAGTTATTAAACTCCACATTCACACCTTTCGGTAGCATATGCTCACAATCACAGTATGCTATTTTCACAAATAAAGTGAACTTACTAAGAGTAATGCAACTGGTCCGATGAAGAATTGGTTTGGGTTCTCTTAGAATGACTAAATAGAGTCAATCAAAGACTTGTGTGTGTAGGCACACTAGTTGTAGTCCTTGATTGACCAACGTGGATCAAGGATTTTAAAATTCTAAAATTGCAGCTCCTACTCTGGTGGCCACAGAGCATGGCCGAGACTACAAACATGACAAAGTTCCGTTTGAACATCTCACTGTGGTCTCTTTTCCTCACAATCTGATCAGGCATTGTGGTTGTGACTGGGGATCCAGCTTCAAACCCCCACCGCTGTCTCCATAACTTTATGCGGTTGGCATACTCTGCAGCAACACTTTCTTCACGTTTATCCTCATACTTTGTGGCCTCCTCAACCTCATTTTTCCCCTAGGGGATCCCCAATGTACGCTCAACATCATCCTCCTCAATGACGGGGAGTTCCTGTTCTTCCAACCTAACAGCACACCGATAAACATCAAAGTTTTTAATTAAGTACTTCATCAAAGCTCCTTCACTCTTGGTTATTTTGAAGTGTAGTATCCCTCTAAAACCAATTTCCTCAACAGCTTGCTTCTGCTCTTTGGATAAGCGCTGGACAAACTTAACCACGAGTTTAGGGCTCATCCTTGTATTCCAGGTTTTTTTTTTCCTTTCCCATCATCTTCGTCTTCGTGTTCCTCGGTCTGGCTGACATCCTTTTTCCTTTTTGCAGATTTCCTTTTTCCCTTCCTTTAATTTCATCTCGACATCCTTCTCAACAAAGTTTCTAAAACTTTTAAATTTCAATATGGAAAACAAATTAATATGAATTCAGTATCAAATTATCATATTTTTCTTATCTACTTTTACTACTTTAGTATCGAATTCAAACATTTTAGTAATAATA
This sequence comes from Ipomoea batatas, assembly GCA_002525835.2. Classification (NCBI taxonomy): domain Eukaryota; kingdom Viridiplantae; phylum Streptophyta; class Magnoliopsida; order Solanales; family Convolvulaceae; genus Ipomoea; species Ipomoea batatas. The sequence goes on from CM008335.1 coordinate 24,729,393, forward strand.
AAAATCATTTACCTTTTCTTACCTACTTTTGAACATTAAAATAAAGAAAATGAAGAATAAAAGAAAAAATAAAAAGGCAATTCTCTATGCATTCAAAGTGAAACTTTCATACATGTACACATGTAAGCATGTGTATAGATGATATTATATTTTAATTTTTTAAACTAATTAATTAATTTTAATTTTAATTTTAATTTAGAAGTTTAAACCAAAAACTTGTGACTGTGTAAAAATACCAATGCAATAAGACATTAAAATTAGAATTAACTCAAATAAATCTCACACAAACAGTTTAATTGATTCCTATATAATAGATTGTGAACAAGAGAAGAATTAACTCAACTAAAAACTCATAATATAAATAATTAATGTCCTACACCAAGTCTTAACTGTAAATTAAAACAGCTGGAGTTGACCCATCCCCATGCATGTGATAACATGGTGATTAATTAATTGAGGGAGTTGCTTAGTGGCAGCTATGATGCAGATCATAGCCCAGAGATAAACCTAATTAACTTTTTATAATTTTATTATCTTTAATTAATTTAACACTCAAGATTTTTTATCTATTAAATCCTTGCAGAGTTGCAGGCTTTTACACACTGGAATGGTCCATATAGGAGATTGGATCAATAATTTGCAGCAGATTCAACAACTGTAATGCAAATTTTTATTCACTATTTGGTCCTTTTTTTTTTTTTTTTCATTGTTTCAAACGATATGTAAACAATATATCATAATGAAATAATGATATTTTTTTATATCTAAATTATAGAGAAATTGTACTATTTACCAGTAAATTATATTCACAGTTACTTTTCATTTCTCAATTATTTGTGAAGTGATATTTTCGGTTTTTAAATTTTATGAAAATAGATTAAAATGTCACTTTACGGGTAATTAAGGATAGAAGTTGATAATGATATAATTAAATGATGAAAAGTTTTATTTTCTTATAGGGACGAACTTTTTTTTTTTTTTCGTATTATAATTTTGATATTACTTAATAAATATTTCTAATACAACAAACAAATATACCCATTGAGACAACTAAACACGATGCCTCAAATAATAGAGAACATATAAATTTACTATTTGCTCAATTTTAACTAATATATATATATAGTAATGGGTTAATACCACAAATGATCATCTGACTATTAAGCTAGTACTCTTTTTAGTCATCGACTTTCAATTCGACCACAAATATATGGTTCTTTGACTTTTATTTTTTTTTTACCACAAATAGTCTTCTGTAAAGATTTCTGTTAAATGCGTGTTAAATCTATGGGTAATATCATCAAATTGATTAATATTATTATGACTACTTCTTTTTGAGAATTATATGACACTATAATTAATTTCAAACATTAATAAACATTGAGTTAATAAATATAATAACAAAATGGACGTGACAAATCACATAAATGAACAAATTAAATAAAATTCCATGAATTTTTTTTTTGAAAATAAAATTCCATGATTAATATTCGCAATTTATACTTGATTAATTATATTAATTCAACGGTGGCGACCTTCAGTTATGTCCCAAACAAAATGTTTGATCGATTAATGAAGAGTGAAAACTATTAATCAGCCATGTATGAACAACCATGAAAATTATGGAAACAAGGTTTAAAAAAAATTCTATTTTAATCTGTTGGTTAAATTAAAAACAAATAGCTCTAATATTAAATTTTCATTTTATACGCATAATTACGAGAATAATGTGTATTTTCTTTTTATTTAGGAGTATTTATATTAGTTAATTGTTTCAATTATGTTTGTTGGTGAAAAATTGTAAACATTTTTATTTTATGACAATTATATATATCAATTTGACGATAATACCCTAGATTTAACACCTATTTAATATAAATTTTAATGGATGACTATTTGTGGTCAAAAATGAAAGTGAGAGGACAATTTGTGGTCGAATTGAAAGTCAAGAACTAAAAGGAGTACTAGCCCAATAATCAGGGGACCATTTGTGGTATTAACCCTATAGTAATTTATGTTTTAGGAAAATTTTACAAATGTAATATTTCTAAAATGAAAAGTAAGTGGATTATATTAGTAATTTTTCTTAGATTGTTCTCAAAACGTTGAATCCCAACCAAGGGTCCCCACTCCTCATGCCCTGACCCAACAGAGCATATGGGAGGATGTAAATCATGATAACTCAGCTGAATACAAGAAGCTCCCAAACTTGACAAATTATACCGTGCACCACGGTGCACATAACAATGTGCACCACGTACATAAACGACGTCGTTTTGAGCATTGTAAATTAACCGTCCCTTTTTTGGAAATCACGTTTCCCGTTTCGGATGGTCTGTTTATTTATCTTAATATTCTGTGTATTCTAGGTAATCGTTCTGTGTATTCCAGGCAATCATTTTGTGTATTCTAGGCAACCGTTTTGTATATTCATGTTAGTAACACATGTTGTGATGTGTTTGTGCATTCGAATGTTTAGGAGGATGAGTTTTGTGTGTTTTGTGTCAATATTCTGTGTATTCATATTATTAACACATGTTGTGATGTGTTTGCGCATTCGAATGTTAGGAGGATGAGTTCTGTGTATTTTGTGTCAATATTCTTCTGTGTATTCTAGGCAACCGTTCTGTGTATTCATGTTAGTAACACATGTTGTGATGTGTTTGTGCATTCGAATGTTTAGGAGGATGCATTATGTGTATTTTGTGTCAATATTCTGTGTATTCATGTTATTAACACAGGTTGTGAATTGTGATGTGTTTGTGCATTCGAATGTTAGGAGAATGAGTTATGTGTATTTTGTGTCAATATTCTGTGTATTCTGGGCAAACGTTATGTATATTCTAGATAATGATTATGTGTATTATAGATAATGAATTCCCTGGAGTCATTCGCGTCCGGGTCCTCTAATATCGAAACGACGTCGTTTTGGGTGCACATTGCTATGTGCACCGTGGTGCAGGGTATAACGATTGCCCAGACTTGATTCCGGGTCATTATTTCCAAACTTCATCTCTGTGGCCAATTGAGCTGTCCATGATTAATAAGTAAGTGGTTGAACTTGTAATATTTTTTTAATACAACATTATTACTTACGAGATTTTAGTATTTTTTCTAATTAATTAATAAATTGTTCCATGATTAAACTTGGAGTACGTACTATCATTAGCCTAACTATAATTAACCTTTTCTCTTCTTTTTTCCTTTACTTTTTGTAATTAAAAAGTTTAGTCCATTAATGCGTTGGGTTATGTTATAAATGATGTCCGAAATAAAGAAATTTAACCTGATATTACACGTGAAATGTGCCGCAAAAGTGGGGAATTGAATGGGAAACGGTTTTGTAAATAGAAAACGCTAAACACGTACAATTGTCATTTACAAGTAAACACTTTTTGATGTGATAAAATAACACATTATAATCTCTTGTATAATTGATAAACTATCATATAAGATTACTAAATTGAGATTTACCCAATGCACACCTTTAAGTAATGGTTTCAAATTTTCATTATAAAATAAAATGTCACGTCACAAACATTTCATAACTTCTTAAAAATGTAATTGCCACATCATAAATATGCAATTATTGCATCATCAAAGAGTGATAGTTTGTGAATAATAAATGTATGAACGTGTAGTATGATACTTTAGGGCATCTACATATGTGATTTTAGTTGGGTTTTTTCGGAGAAAAAACTGATTGCTAAGTTTTTGAATAGACGGAACATTGATTTTTGAAGGGTTTTTTTTTTTTATGCAAATACATATTTTTTGCATGAGAAAAAGAAAAAAAAAAGTGCATCTCGCGTGTTTGAGCGCATTGCGCGCCCACCGAGCTCGTGTTCCCCTCGTGCCAATTGGGGCGCGTCAGAATGGCCACCAACTGGCGGCCACTCTAACATTTTAGCCGTTGATTCCCTTTTTTTTTTTTTTTTTTTAATTGTTAGAATCTATTTTGTATTTTCTTCTTCTCTTCCATTTTCTTTCTGTCCTACTTGTGGACTCCTAAAATTAAAATGTTGTGCAAAAACTAAACAAATGGAGATTCTCTTATAAATAGAAAAATATGTGTTAATAAAACACGGAAATTTTGCAACAAGGGTAATGACATTTGTATTTGATTTAGTAAATAAGATTTGATTTAAGTTATTCATAATTTAATGTTTGTAAAATTGTATATTTAGTTTATGAATATATAATGTTATTTTCTCCTCTAACTTTATTTCTTGATGGGACAATAAAAGTATTTATTTTTATTGGGTGCTCATAAATTAATTGATTTTACGATTTTAAAAAGAAATTTATTTAATAATTAAATACAAAAAAAAATCAATCAAATAGTGTCACACTACAAAGTACAAAGTAAATATTAAAGAAGAAATTTAGGAAGGTATGTAATATTACTCATTTAGTTCCGTATTAATGTATAAGATTAGTATATTAGAAACTACATTAAAAGTAGCTTCCAAATAATCGAATCTAACTATCTAAGATTGAAATTTTCTATTTTCTCCGACTAAAATCACTACATAATCTTCCTTCCATGATGTAGAATTATTTATAAACTTTGAAATGTGTATTCATTTTTATTGAGTAATTCCACAATCTCTAACAAAAATCAATATTTTTTTTTTCTGAAAACAAATCAATATTTAATATAGTAATATTTATGAGATAAACCTGATAGATCAAGTGCGATTAACTCTACTTAATTAGAAGATATTGACAAAAATGAAACTCGTGATCTTTAAGTATTATAATTATACTACAGTGCTCTTTACCTACTTGAACACCCCTTTCGAGACTTTCATGCTCGTTATTAACTTACTAGTATTCCACCCGTGCAATACACGGCGTATATATATATATATAGACAAATCAATTTATTAGTCTTCGGAAATAAGTACAAAAAATATTGTTAATATAATTAGTACATCTTTTTTATTGTCATAATGAATGTTATTACAATAATTAATTAGTCTCACCAAAAAAATAATTAATTAGAACTGAGAAATCATTATTAATAATTGAATACTAATATTTGATATAAATAGTATTAGACTATTAGTACAAAAACTTTGTATATTATTAAAATTGGTATGAATACAATTTTATCCTATTAGTATAAGTATTCAAGTTCTTATCATTAATGCTAACTTATAAAAGCTTCAAAATTCAAGATAAATGCTAAGTATTTATTAAAATACAGTTAAACCAATATTTGCAAAAGAAATATACAACTATCAAATGACATTTTAAANAATTGTTTCATTTGTCAAAACCTTAATTAATTATAGTAAGAACTATTAAGTTCAACTTTTTACTTTAATTAATCATTTGCCAATATATCTATTTTATAATTCCAAATTTTGAAATATTTAGTGTAATATTTGTTTATAAAAAAATGTATATATTTAATCAAAAGTATTATTATATACAATATATCAAATTTAAAATTATAAAAAAATATTAATTAAAAAATATAAACAAAAATTGATAAACTAGTTGACCCATGTAGAGTAAACAGAACACGACACAGAACCTGTGGTTACTAAGCTAATTGTCTGACCAACTCGACTAGCATACAAATGCTAGTCGAGTTGGCTAAAATAGTGGGGAGAATATGATCTTGTCTGAATAAGATGGGGGTGAGTCTTAGGTGATGGTTATGATCTTTGTATTAAGCAGATTTTTGGTATTTGATAGTATGTTTTTGTCTGTTAAGAATGATAGCTAAAGATAAGGTTGTTTACAGTGAAGATTCTATCATGTTCTCTTGCAGTACATGTATTTAAGATAATTAATTAATGAGGTAAATTAGTGAAATAAAAACCTTGGATTAAATTATAAAGTTAATCACTTTTTAGCATTTGGTCAAAACAACCGACAGTGTTATGTCCCCTGCTCAACTGTCATTAGCAACTTCCATTGATTCCCTTCTCCATGTGCAAAGATTTGGTTGAAAGTCTTGAGAAATATTAATAATATTCTCATTTCACACTTTGTTCAATTCCCTTGAATAATATGTTTCATTATCAAATGTTGATTGGTGTTTTGGTTATGTTAAAAACTCAGATCTTTGCCATCAGATTTTAGTTTGAACAATAGAGGATGGATGAGAACATTTTCTGGGGATAGGGACAGGCCCGGGAAGGAACGAAAAGGGTGGATGATAATAATCTATGATCTCTCGGGCTCTTCTGTTGCAGCTGCATCTATGATCACCCCCTTTGTTCCATCCCCGGGGTCTGATCGTGTCTCGCGATCAAACCCCGGGGCATGGCTCATCCTGCGCCCCAATGGCCCCTCGGTTAGTAGCTGGAAGCCCTGGGGCCGCCTCGAGGCATGGCGGGAGAGAGGCCCGGTTGATGGGCTAGGCTATAAGTTCGAGCTCGTTACTGATGCGGGGTTCACGAGTGGGATCCCCATTGCAGAAGGTGCCATGAATGTGAAGAAAGGGGGGAGATTCTGCATAGATAATGCGAGAAAACAGTCTGCTTCTTCTTCGTTATCCCCGGTTCGGGGGTTTGTGATGTGCTCGAGTGTTGAAGGCAAAAATGGGTTCCTTTCGGTTCAGGTTGCAGTGAACCATGTTAATTGCATGGCTGATGCTGCTTTGTTTGTTGCCCTTTCGGCCGCCATTGATCTGAGCATGGATGCTTGCCAGCTTTTTTCGAGGAAATTGAGGAAAGAATTCTGCCATGATGAAAATGACTCCTACTCTTAAGCCCCACATAACATCAATCTCTTCTTGTGCAGTGATTACCACATGAAAATATGAATCCTGGTTTGAGCAGCAAGGAAGATAACTATTTTTACACACAGATTTTTGACATTATATTTATCACAAACCATTACATTAAAGAGACAAGTAAGAGTGACAAAATTGAGGATCAAATTTTTTTTTTTTAATTTTCTATTTATTTATTTATTTATTGCTGTTTTTCTCCCCTCAACACATATATAAAACTCCTGTATTGTAGATGGACAGTGTACAGACAGGACGAGTGATTTGTTTGTCAAAATTTATTTATTTATTTATTTATTCTTTTTATTATTGTGCTGAGATTTCATTTTCACTTTCACTTTCACGTTGGCATTAATTTGCATTCTCAACAAATTAAACCAAACAGGAGTGGCTCACCTATCCAATCCGGACATTGTACTGTTGCAACTTTTTTTTTTTTCTTTTTTGTAATGTACCATTTTGCAATGGAATGCTGCCACAGAAATATAATTGTGGCATATAATGTTATAATGTATCTTAATTCTTAGCTTATGCCATACTAAAATCGTTAATCCTGATTTCTAATGAAATTCAAACCCTATACTGAGCATAGAAACAAGACTTTAAAGTGATTGATCGAATTAACTAAGCTAGTAATAGAGTAACTATCATTGTTTTAATAATTAAATTCCCATTGGGTAACTATCATTGTTTTAATAATTGAATTCCCATTTATAAATACAATGCCAATCTTTGATTCTCTCCGCAAGCAATTTACTATTACACCAACTCTGTTTTCACTTTTCAGGCGACAATCCACCAATGGCGTTCTTCATGCAATGTTTTGTTATCTGCCTCGTCCTCATCGCCGGCGCCGGCGCCGGCCGTCAGAAACCGACCATCAAGCTCTCGTCGGTCCTAGACGACGATAACCTGTTATGTGAGAGCTGGAAACAGGCGGTGGAGACCAACAACGCGGGCCCTTGGGGCCTGCCCATTCAGCCCTGCTTCGACTTCGCAATTTCCTATATGACCGGCCTCCGGTACCTCGCCGACAGCATTGCCGTCGCCAACTACGCCCTGGAATTCGCAAAGTCGGTGAATGTCACCGACAAGGACGCCTGGGTTTTCGACGTCGACGACACTTTGCTCTCCCATGTTCCCCACTTCTTTTCACCTAATCAGTGAGTATTACGCTAATCCAAAGACGATACTTTTTACAGTATATAATGTGTTGTTTGAATGCAGAGAATCAAGGAAATTGCAGGAGAGAGTGAAATCTGAAGGGTGGGAAGATTCATTGTTGGGTGATGAGGTTGAGTTGCCGGCGTTACCGGCAAGTTTGGAATTGTACCGGAATATTCAGAAGTTAGGGTTCAAGATTTTCTTGCTATCGGGACGGGAACACTCTCAGCTCAATCAAACCCTCAGAAATCTTTTGGAAGTTGGATATATCAACTGGGACAGACTCATCTTAAGGTACACTATTTTATGATGATTATATTTTGAATGACATAAGTATATTTTTTCTAATCACGAAGGGGAAACTTGTAAGTTGCAACTACAATCAAGTATGTAAATTGAGTTAACTTGTTTAGTGATTTTAATTGGTAAAGGATTGCAAGGAAGCAGTTAAAACTGAAAAGATTAATAAACGATTTTCAGTGAGAATTAAATTTGAAATTTTGTGATTATAAAATTAATAGTCTAATTAATTTGACTGGATTATGAAAGTATTGATGTATAATGTAACTTGGGTGGGAATTAAAATAGGGATACATGTGAGGAGCATAAGACAGCATTGATGTACAAGTCAGAGAGGAGGATGGAGTTGGTGGAAGAAGGTTACACACTTCATGGGAACTGTGGTGATCAGTGGTCTGATTTGCTTGGATATGCCATGGCCGTTCGATCCTTCAAACTACCAAATTTGATGTACTATATCAAGTGATTCTATTCCGATCCTGTAGTTTTTTATGAAAGAAATTCCGATCCTGTAGTTAATGTTGATTTTTACGGGAATAAACTCTCTTGCATTCCAATTCCATCTCCCAAGCCCAGCATTATAAAAGCCCATTGGTTCACCCAAAAATGTGAGAAATGAAGTCTAAATTTTATAGAAAAGAATACGTGCAAATTTTATATTCTTGTGACAAATGTCACATCTACAATCAGTCAATCAGTTAAACTTTTCATGCGGGATAAATTTAGATTCTATTTGATTGAATGGTTTATAGAAAAGAAACTATTGAGAATATTCATTTCAATATAGTGATTGATTTGTTTAAGAATAATCAATATCTTGTCTACTGTGTATTTAAAGGGAAAATGTTTTTTTTTTCTTTAATTTCTTTGAATTGCATTGATATAAATACTTTCTTCCTCTAAATTATATCCATTTATCCGCATTATGTCCTTAATTATTTAGAAGAGAAAATTTCACTTTTGGTCTCCTAACTTTTGTATATGAATCATATTTGGTCATTCACTATTATAATTTTCTAATTAGGTGCATGACTATGTAGTTTGTATCACATTTGGTCATCCTCTCTAATTTTTCAGTCAACTATTGTCGGAAATGCTCCTTTCGAAAGGAGCGTTGCATTTGTTTTTTCTGTAAGGAGCACTTTTGTAAGGAGCGTTACATTTGTTTCTTTCGGAAGAAGCACTTTCAACAATAGTTAGCTGAAAAATTAGAAGTAACATTAAGGCCATGTTTGGTAAATAATCAGTCTATCAGCCAATTTTGGCTCATTTGACCACTATTAGTTGTTTGACTTGGTTAAAAAATCAATATAAAAGTTTGGTTAATAAGCTTTTTGTAACTCCAAAATGCTAAAATTCAAAAGGCTACTCAAAGTAGCCTTTTCAATTAGCTTTTTGAGAAAAGAAATTATACCAAACAGCTATTAGCTAACAGCTAATTTATCAAACAACTTTCTACAATCAGCTAATGTTATCAACAAATCATACCTTCATTCTAACCCAAACAGCCAACCCAATCATCAGCCAACAGCCATTTACCAAACAGGGCCTAAATGTGCTACAAATTACATAGTCATACACTTAATTATAAAATTTTAATAGTCAATGACCAAATGTGATTCATGTATAATAGTCATAGATAAAAAGTGAAATTTATTCTTATTTAGAAAGTGAAATTTCATGTATAATAGATTAATAGTCATAGCTTCTCATGAACTCGTGAATCCTGGCTCTGATTGTGATGTTGCAACATTCCACACTATCACAAATTTCAAGTTAAACAAAGCAGCTAGGAGTGGCTCGCCTATTCAATCTTGGATCAAACTTAATCCCAATCGCAAAAAAAAAAAAAAAAAAAAAAAAAAAACAAAAAAAAAAAATAAAATTATTAAAAAAAAAATAAT
>CM008335.1:24744472-24755855 GCA_002525835.2 Ipomoea batatas
TCGGTTTCGTCAACTAGGGCTGGGGATTTGGGGATATAGCAATCGGTTGGATTGGAGCTAGGGTTCGAGTATTTCACGCTGAAATGAAGATCGAAGAATTGGATGATAGTAGTGAGAGTAAGTGTAGTACTGAAAATGAGAGAAGCCTGATGATAGTTCGGGTCGATGCGAAGAGAGCGCTGGTCGGAGCTGGAGCTAGGATCCTCTTTTACCCAACCTTACTCTACAATGTCTTCAGAAACAAAATTCAGGCCGAGTTTCGATGGTGGGATCGGGTTGATCAGGTATGTTTTCCAATTTTATTGCGAAATTAATTAATTTAGCTAATTTAGTTTATAGGATGTGAAAATTTGATAATTTAGTTTCTAGACAGTGAAAGTTCGATACTTTTGTTGAGACTCTTTTCTAATACCTTTGATTGTTTTGGGATGTTAGATGGCTGGTTCATTAGATCAATGCTTGTTTGTATTTGATCATGTGTTTGAATTTGAAATTTGCTGTTATTTGCAGTCATTCTTTGTTTAATTATGAAGAAAAATGGTGGAGATTAAAGAAAATAGAAAGTATTATTATAGCAGGCACAAATGAGGTGCCAAGTTCAGTCTTATGGTGATCTAATAGTGATAGAGCTTATTTTGGAAAATTTGTAACTATGTATAATTAGTGAAGTAATAATTTGTTTCTTTTGTTTGTACATTATTGGGAGAAGTTAGAGAACTGAATATGTATCTTTTGGTTTGTTTCCTTGGTCATTTGTACTTCTAAATGACGAGCACATAAACCTTGCTTGATTTCATTCTGGATGTACAGTTTATTTTGCTAGGAGCTGTACCATTTCCAAAGGATGTTCCACGTTTGAAGCAGCTTGGCGTTGGTGGTGTGATCACTTTGAATGAGCCCTATGAAACTTTGGTTCCAACATCTTTATATCGTGTAAGTTTGATAGTTAACGGCCCTGTTTGGTAAATGGCTGTTAGCTGATAGCTGATTGGGTTAGAATGTATAACTAGTTAATAACATTAGCTAATTGTAGAAATGTGTTTGGTAAATTATCTGTTAGTTGATAGTGGTTTGACATAATTTCTTTTCTCAAAAAGCTAAATGAAAAAGTTGCTTTGAGCAACTTTTTGAATTTTAGCAGTTTAGAGTTACAAAAAGCTGATTAACCAAACACTTATATTGATTTTTTAACTAAGTTAAACAGCTAATAGTGGTCAAATAAGCCAAAATTGGCTAATAGGCTAACTATTTTACCAAACAGGGCCAATATCCTTTTCTTCTTGAAGAGATGGTTGTGATATTCCTTTTCCCTTGTCAGGCATTCATTGCTAGGAAAGAACTTTAGTTACAAGTTCTTTTTCCTGAGGGTTTATGAACATAATATTGTTAACTTCTTTTTTATATGCCTTCACATTTTGCTGCTGGAATCTATTCTTTCCTTGAAAACGTACCAAAGAGATTCAGTACGTGTAGCAAGTTCAAGGGATTATCTATGTTCACATTTTTTCTATTTTGTAATTGTTAGGCACATGAGATAGATCACCTCGTCATTCCAACTAGAGATTACCTTTTCGCCCCTTCCTTTGGCAATATTAACCAAGCGGTGGACTTTATTCATAGTAAGTACACAGCTTCTAATTTACTGTAGCAGTGTTAAGCCTCCGTTTACTTCTGTATCATTCTTGTTTGTTGGTTATAGAGAATGCAACTAGTGGGCGGACTACATACGTACATTGCAAAGCAGGTAGAGGAAGGAGCACTACCGTTGTGCTTTGCTATTTGGTAAGGTTCTTTACTAGTTAATTCTTTTCACGCTGCTTGTTTACTTCTGAAATCTCGGGGCGGTTATATGGATTGGAAGTGGGGTTCAATGCTTTCATGGTGTTTTCAGGTGGTGTATAAACACATGACTCCTGCAGCTGCACTGGAATATGTCCGCTCTGTAAGACCTAGAGTACTGTTGGCTCCTTCCCAATGGAAGGTAAGAACATAAGCTGATCATTTATTGTATCGAGGCTAAATTGATACCGGGGTCTCTCTGAAATTTTGCCAAATACTTATTCGTTTTTCTGTTAATTGACAACATCAATTCTTCATATGAACCCTGGCTCAAGTGAGCCTCGGTGAACATTATTTTGTGAGTGGTGAAAATTTAGTTTAAAGATGGGGCTAAGTTCACCATTATGCTTTGCCATCTGTCTATTTAACAGGCTGTTCTAGAATTTAAGCAGTGGCGCGCTGCATCAACTACTACATTCTCGCCTGCAGATGCCGTGTTGATCACAAGAGCTGATCTCGAAGGGTACCATAGCTCACCCGATGATTATTCTGGTAGGCAGCTGGCAGTCGTCCCCCGTATGGCTCGGACAAGCCCCATGATAGCAAAACTTTCTTGTCTATTCGCAACGTTGAAAGTGTCTGGTGTTTATGGACCTGTTAACCGGCAGCTCACAGAGGCTCGTGCCTGCTAATTCCGTCTCGTAATCTATCAGCTTCTGCGGAAGAGAACTGTGAATAAGTTCGTACAGTAATGTATATATCTTTAGTATTTTGCCAACGAGTAAATATCCATGCAATATTAATAGGAAAAAAAAACATACAGTTGAAGATCCTTCAACTATGTATCACATCGATTCTGTAATAAAACATATTAGTTGCTATCAATAATACTAATCATCAATTTGCGTATATATGTGTGCGCATTATTATTATTATTATTTTTTAGATGAGAAGGAAAATTCGTAGTCATTATCGAAATGTGTGTATTATGTAAATTTTGTTTATGTGTAATAGAAGTTTAAATCACACGGAGGGAGTAAGTTGTATTATAAGATTTTGTGCGATGAATTTGATCATGAGGTATATATATATTTTTTGAGTGATAGAAAATGAAGCTAGTACCTGAAGATGTGTATTCAGTTCGCCTTGTGAGCAAAATGAGGTAAGCTAACATTGTGGAAGTTAAACTTGTAACTTTGTGGAGTTGTGTATGAGTATATATTTTTCTTAGCTTAAGGATGGATGGTTATGCTTAAAAACGAACAGGAAAGAATAAACTTGAAATTGCTTAAAAACGAACAGGAAAGAATAAACTTAAAAAATGTGTTATTAAAAAAATTAGAAAAATGTTCAGAAGTATTTTTTTGACGTTCCAATATTTTGTAATCTTTGTTATTATTATCATTTTGAAATAATATTATTACTTATTTAATGATACGGATATTTTAAAATTTATTTATTATCAAACACCAAATTTGGTGATTGTTATCTTTATTACTCTTCTAAACTAAAATTATAATAAGTATTTCAGTACTCAAAAAATTTACAAAATATATATTTAGAGCAAATATCAATTTTGGTCCCACGACTATTAGCAAAATGACAATTTTGGTCCACATGTTTCATTTCTACCAATTTTGGTCCCACGACTATTGTTTTAGTACCAATTTTCATCCACGACTATTGTTTTAGTGCAAAAATTTATCGTGTTGGTCACCCATCCGTTTAAAAGGTACAAAAATCTAAAATTATTAAGCGTATTTTCATCATTTTCAACTTAATATCTTAATTTGAGTATAAATAAATGGATTTAAGTCCTAAAATCGATCAAAATTCGCCGTTTTCCTCCTCATTTTACCTTAATTTGAGGCAGAGAATTGTGAATTGTGATCGATCTTAGGGCTTAAATTTCTTTATTCATGCTCAAATTGGGATATTGAGTTGAAAAGGACGACAATACCTTTAAAATTTTTAGATTTTGGCACGTTTTAAACGGATGGGTGACCAGCGCGATGAATTTTGACACTAAAACAGTAGTCGTGGGACCAAAATTGGTACTAAACAATAGTCGTGGGATCAAAATTGGTAGAAATGAAACATGTGGACCAAAATTATGATTTTACTAATAGTCGTGGGACCAAAATTAGTATTTGCTCTATATATTTACTATACATTGGAGTTTTCGCTGCTGAAATAGACGGAACACAATTGTTCGACTGAATCAAAGAGAGAGAGGATCACGAAATTGTTGGCAGTAGAGGTGGAAAGGAGAAAGAGATGGGGATTAGATTCGTACTGATGGTGAACAAGCAAGGGCAGACTCGGCTAGCTCAGTACTATGAATACCTCACTCTCGAAGAAAGACGTGCACTTGAAGGTGAAATTGTTCGCAAGTGCCTCACTCGTACCGAACAGCAGGTCATCCTCTCAATTTCTCTTCTAAATTGTTTGTAATCAAGACAAAATTTATTATATTCCTCTGAATCTGGATTTGGGCCGTTAGTTAGGGAAAGGTTTACTGTTTGTGTGTGCGTGGTGGGGGTGAATTTTGGCTAGAAATCTGGGGTTTGGAGCATTTTGGATGTTTTTCATTTAGTATTTGAGACTTGTAAAGTTATGGTGTTTCTGTGAGGTAGAAATTTGAAGAATTGGGAAGAGCTATAAGGTTGAAGTTATCAATGATCATGAAATTGTTGTCTTCTCAATCGTTTGCTGTTTATGAGTAAGAGGAACTAAGTCAGTTGTATGAGACTGTAGGGTTCTTGATTTGTAAACAAAGTTATGAAGAATTAGACCTGTCAAGATCCACATTAATACGGGTGTAATAAAGGAGCTAGCATGATGCTTGAGCACCAAAGGAGCATTAAGACTTGAAAGGTGCTCTCTCTGGGTGAAATAAATGGAAAAAATGATTTTCAGAAGAATGTGTGACTCATTAGATAGTGGATTTTGTGCTGTCAGGAGTAGGCGGAATTAACAATAGAATTGGCATTGTTGCTTTATGAGTTGCATGACCTTGCAGGGCACGCCATTTTTAACAGTTTGTTTTATACATATCTTATCTTGGAACTTGAAGTTCTGAAGTTCATGCTTGATTGATACTGGTAGGAATTTTATTGATTGCTGATAGGCTTTTATAAATCATTTGATGCCTCCCTTTCCCTGGGTTCTGAATGCAGTGTTCATTTGTGGAGCATCGTAACTACAAAGTAGTGTACAGGAGATATGCGTCACTGTTTTTCCTAGTTGGAGTTGACAATGAAGAAGTAAGTTTAATTTGACGTATTTATTTACTGTATATTGATATTGAGTTATAATACATAATATGCAAGTTTGGTCTCTCTTCCTATCTATCTCATTTCATCTGCAACAATATGAGTTAGATTCCTACTTTCAATGTTTCTGTTCTTTTTTGTGTGGGGAGAGTGAAGAGAAAGAACAAAATATAATCCCATTTTGGCTCTTTAAGTTTGTAGACGTAGATAAGCAACATCATCTTTGACAGCAGTGGCAATGCTTTTTAGCTAATCATGAACTGTCTTGTAATCCTATGCACATTTCTACTATTGATCAGCCTTTTAATTTAAACATGAAACTTTAAAGTGTTCTATTTGACTTTCTGTCTTTCAACATGTGCTCTTCTATTTGCAGAATGAGCTTGCCATTTTGGAACTTATTCACCTGCTAGTTGAGACAATGGATCGTCATTTTGGCAATGTGGTGAGCTAGCAATGAATAGAATCTTCACACTACATATCATATTATCACTAGATTTCTCTTTCTGATTCATTCCATTGTGGATTTAATAGTGTGAGTTGGATATCATGTTTCATCTCGAGAAAGCGCATTTCATGCTGGAGGAGATGGTAATGAATGGGTGTGTTGTCGAGACTAGCAAGTCCAACATTCTGGCTCCAATACAGCTTGTGGAAAAAGCATCATAAATAGCGGGCAACGTGCAATGAGCCAAACATCTTGTTATGATTGCCATTCCCCTGCATGTATAACTTTTATTTTGTTTAGTGCCCTTCTAACACTTGTGTATTTTGTACTAATGACTTATCAGGCAATCAGGCAATCCAATTTTATTCCATTCAAGTACTTAACTTACCTATACAGAAAGAGTAGAAAAAAAGCGCCTTTCTTAATGATACAGAAATTATGAATGATATGCTCCCTTATGTACAATGTATCAACATATGAAACAGGCAGCCATTGTTGTGAACAAGCCTTTTTCCTCTGATACATAAATTAAGAAATAATGGAAGATGAAGGGATCAGATGGCTGCAGGGCTTCCACCTTTTCTTGGATCACTCACAGCAGTGAGCATGCCATAAAAGGTTCCATTGTTCAACCATTGCCCGGGCTTTGGTAGGTTCTGAACAAGAAATTGGCAGATTGCTCCACTTTCTTGTGCTTGCAGCTGATGACCTCTATCTTCCAAGAAACGCCGCCTGCCACCCGAGAGCTCAATGTGTTCACCATCCATGATGGTCCAGTTCTCGTACAATACTTTGTTGGGAATCAGCTGCAGAGAACAGAATGCAGATCACTAACGGTTATAAACTGTGAAAATGGTGTTGTTATAGTACAGGTATATGGATTATAAGCTGTGGAACCTTGTGATAAACTCTTGGACTCTGAACTGCTTCTAAGGGATCCATGCCCAAGACAAAATGGTTGAGGAAAACTTGGGTTACTGTCGCAATTATGTTCGTCCCACCGCTACCTCCAATCACAGCAGCCAACTGATTATCCTATCAAAAGTGCACAAGGAACAGCTACTTAGAACAGGTAACACAGTTATTGTTTATTAGTCAAGAATTGCGGATATGATTTTCTAAAAATCGCAAGTATCCTTGTCTTTACTTTTATTCTAAACTGTTTTGCAGAGGAAGAAATGAAAAGAACTTATCGACAATCATTCATGGACAATGTACCTTAAGAACAACGATGGGGGTCATGGAGGATAATGGTCTTTTGTTCGGGCTAATGAAATTGGCTGGAGAGGGAGGGAGCTTATCGGGGGATACTTCTGTAGGCACTGAGAAATCTCCCATTTCGTTATTGAGCACAATGCCTGTTGAAGGAGACAAGACACCGGCTCCAAAGAGATAGTTCACCGTGGTTGTCATTGATACTGCATTTCGATCAGCATCTACAATACAGAAGTGGCTGGTTCCATGATCCCGAAGCAGACTCCACCTGCAAAACGAAAGGAACGTTTACAAATTACAACCATGAAAATCGTAACAAGAACTCCAGATATTCTTTCCTCACCTCGGCATATAGTATTCAGATGGGAAAGTGGTGTTGTCGTATATCCGCTGTTGAATCATCTGTGCAAAAGACGGGGAAAGCATGTCGTAGACAACGCTACTGACATTTACAAAGTCGGGATCGCCAAGGTTCATCCGTACACCAAGCATGTGCTTCACCGCTTCAATCATGCGATGCAGACCTAGAGGGCCTTCTGCAGCAATAGAACTCGGATAGCTTTCTAGGACTTTAAGAATCTGCAATTCACCAATGTAATACTTGTTTGTTTAGTCAAATGAAACAATTTAGTAAGTAGAAAAGAGTGAGGTGAAAATGTAAAATCGCCCACCAGAGAGAGACCAACTGTTCCACTCGATGGAGGAGGCATGCCAAAGATGGTATACCCCATCGCATTAACAACGATTGGATCTCGAACTTTAACTCTATAGTTCCTTAAATCCTCCATTGTTAATATCCCACCGGCTTTTTGTACATCGTCTACCAGCTTTTCGCCAACCGTTCCATTATAGAACGCCTCGGGCCCTTGTTCTGCAATTGCCTCTAAGCTGTTGCTAAGTTCTACATTGTAGCATATATCTCCCTTTTGTAACAATCTCCCATTTGGTGCATATACTCCTCGCAAGCCAGGGTCGTTCATTATAAGGTCTTCCTTTTTAGCAATGTCGTTTGCTAGATATGTAGCGACAACAAACCCGTACCTAGCAAGCCTGATGGCGGGTTGGAATAGCGTGCTCCAAGGCAATCGCCCGTGTTTCAACCAAGCTTCGTGAAGGCCAGCTACCTCCCCGGGAACTCCCATCGAGAGAGCTCCCACAGTCTTGGAATCAATGTCGTTCTCATACATGTCCTGTTCGACAGCAATAAAACGAGAGCATAGAGGATCAGAACAAACAAACAAACAAACAACAGAACTTGAAATTCCTGCAATATGAAATCACTTCTGTTCTTTTGATCTGTCAAATTCATGAACTGAATCTTAAACAGATAAAGTTGAAACCTTTGAAGCAGCTAAAGGAGCGGTTTCCCTCATGTCAATCGCCTCAACTTCTGAGGTCGACGCAGACCTCACGAGCATGAAAGCCCCGCCTCCAATCCCACTAGACACCGGATTGACAACCCCGAGACAGAGTGCAGTTGCAACTGCAGCATCAACAGCATGACCTCCCGTTTTAAGTATCGATAACCCGACTTTAGAACAACGGCCATCATCAGCAGCAACAGCTGCCTTCTGGCCCTGCCCTGACTCGACAGTTTCGGCATTTCTGGCTTTCCCCCTTCCACTAAACTTGTTCCCATCTCCTGCTGTCCAAATGCTCAAGCTGCTGCATAGAACTACTCCTAGACCTAAATGCCAATTAAGAACCAAAATACTAAAATTCCAAGCATTGAGGGAGTAAAACACAAAAACCCTTATTTTATTCAAGGTCAAAATTTCTGATGATTGGGAAATCTGTCTTTTTGCCTGCAGATATGCTTCATTATCAGAGCACACATATTACATATATATCACCTAAAAAGTTTCCAACTTGGATAAATAAATTCAAAACCTATGGTTCCAGAAGTCAGACCATCAATTACAGTAACACAAAATTCAGGTCATATATGGTTGAATTTCCGATTATAATAACAAATAAACTCATGATTACAAGAACAAGAAAAATAATAAATGAAAGTCAAATACTCCAAAACTTATCAGATGAGGTACAGAATTAAAACCCCAATAAAAAAAAATGATTTTTTTTTTTTTTTGGTGGGGTGAAAGAAAGCTCACAAGCTATGGCTATGAGGGCGAGTAAAACCCAGAGAGCTCTCCTCCATCTCTTATGGTTGAAACCCAATTCGCTGCCAGTCAAGAGTGTGGCCTCCAGGCTCTGCTGTTTCCCCATCTCTCTCTCTCTCTCTCTCTCTCTCTCTAAACAAAATTGGAAGAAGAACAGGAGAGAGAAAGTGACGAATAGTACATTTGTACTCACACTCAAGGCTCCATTTCTTTAGTGGACAGCGGGGAATCTGACGATATGATGGATTATATCATTGAAAATTTTTTACCAGAAAAGATCGCTGAAGCTGACTGGGCCACTCAAGAACGCAGTTAATTTGTTGCATGAAAAGGACTACCACTAATATACTCCGTGCTACGATATTTTTGATACCTCCAGAAATAGGAATCTTTCCATTGTATTTTGCCGCTTCTTTGATTGGTTGCTCAAAAACAGTATCTTTCCATTCCTCACTTCCAACAAGAATCTAAATTGTAACCGTTTAAGGATTGCACAATCGTGTGAGAGTTTCACATTAATGTGGAGTGTATTGCTAAAGCTGAGTTATCATGATTTAACTCTTTTTTAATTGCTACAAAGGGTTCCTGAGCAAATAATTTAGCTTTTTACAACCAAGAATCTAAAATGTACAAAATTATAGATATTTTTGTTGCCACAAAAATTACTTATTAATACTAATCTTCTTGAATTTTAACAATATATATTAGAGTCACACTTCTGCCAGATAAATCGAATCTATGATAGTTGTTTCTTACTTATGATAGAAATCATGCTCCGTAATATTTATTACAAAAAAATTAGTATTAATTTAAAATAAATAAATTATTACTTATAATAGATATTGTAATATTTATATGTGAAATTAGGATATTATTTAGGGTAAATGATTGTTACTAATGATAAATATTGTAATACTTATAACTAAAAGTGTAATTCTAATGTAAATATTGTATTACTTATATGTGAAATGTTACTTTTCAAAGAAATTGTAATACTTATTATAGAAAATTTAATACAAATTTGAATTAAAAATAAATTGTTATTTGTACGTAATAGATATTACAATATTTATATGTGAAATTGTGATACTATTTAAAGTAAAATTGATTATTACTAATGATAAATATTTCAATACGTATAACTGAAATTGTTTTACTTACACTCCCAAGTTATTTACAATTTGACATGTCCCACGGAATATTAAAGAGTAATTCTTTTCTTTTCAATTTTTATTTTATGTTGTCTATTTTTATGATTTTTTTATTTTGTTTCGAAATTCACATTTGTATAATTTATATTTCCTTCTGGAGATAATAGTTTAAGATCTTATTTTTAATTTTTTAATAGTTGCACTACGTAGTATTATTTAAACTTTGTCCTTTTATTGCAATAAAACATCATATTTTTTTTTAAATAATACAGAAATCATATATTTCGTGTCACTGCCAAAAACCTTGTGATTTAGTGGCATCCGGTTTATACTTCCACTTGGAGGGGAGTGGGTTCGAGTCTCAGTGGAAGAAACTGTAGCTATGAGCCTATGAACAGATACTAAATTGTAACAGAGTTAGTAGTACTCAAAAAAAAATAAATATCGTGTCACGCTTTACATGTAAAAGAGTGAATTCTAAAATCTCGTGTCACGCTTTACATGTAAAAGAGTGAATTCTAAAATCGTGTCAGGACCATTTTTAGTCTTTCATCAACAAAATCGTTTAAATTCTTTAAAATATAAGGACATTTAAGTCTTCAATTATGATTTTTTTTAAATATAAAAATAAAAATATAGCGGGTCAATCCACTTTGTATTAAAAAAATTAAAATGTCATTGTATTTAACGACATTTCAATGATTTTGTTGATGGAGAACCAAATTTGTCATGCTACAATAATACTATGACCAAATGGGGATGTTTTGAAAAAAAAATATAAAAATAGAATTAATTTCATGTAAAATATAAAAATCATGTATGCTTTTTGGCTCCGTAATTCATAATTGAGAGCTCAACAAAATAAAAAGAAGCATTAAGGTCTTCTAGAAAATAATAACCAGGTTGGTATGAGTGGTCGTGCACTCTCATCTCGAGGTCGAAAATTTAAACCTCATCTTATATGAAAAAATCAATATGGTACGGAATTAAAGGTGCCTCCTATAATTAGAGCATGCACAAGATATCTCATGGTCTAAAAAAAATACTTGTAATAATTAAAATATCAAAACTAGAGTTCATTGGTTCGAAATTAATTATTTATAGATTATAACAAAAAGAAATGAAACAATAAATACTATATATATTCTCATTTTTTACTCCCAAACTTTTACTCCAACGCACAAAATCTTGGTCTTGTATTGAGACCTACATGAAAAAGTAGCTTGTTAGTGTCCGTCACATCAGGGAGTAAAATTGAGACAGTAAGATTTGAAAGATCAAACTATATAGTAGAACTCTTTTCAAATTTAACACAAAAATTTAGAAAACACGTTTTTAGTGTTTTTCAAGTACAAAAACATTTCTGCATAACTTCACTATGGACGTATTCAA
>CM008335.1:24779126-24803755 GCA_002525835.2 Ipomoea batatas
TAACCGATATGTCAAAATAGAAAATAGGGGTGGGAGGAGAACATATATAGAATATGCCACCATTTGTAAACAAGTTCATTGTACATTTTCTCCAGAATGCCAAACTGAAAAGGGTGCTTTTAGTAGAGGTTTGTATTTCTGTGTTTTGGCATTGAAACACTATTCATATCAGCTGTTTACCTAAAGTTTTTTTTGGCTTTTAACCAAGTGAAATAGTAAAGGTGGCCTAGTAATACTAGCTCAAATGGTGTGACCAATCATCATAATGTCTTGTTCCAGTGATAGTGTGGGAAAACCCTATGAATTCACGGGGCTACTCAAAATTTATCTCTTATAGTGACTCTTGGACAATGATTTTGAAGGCTTGTAATTTTCACATTTAACAACCTCTTTTTTTTTTTTTTTTGGCAAACAAGTAACCACCCTCTATTGTGAACTCTATTATAGTATTATACTATATTATATAAGTCCTTTACATAGACTCTGTTTGGCAGAGCTTATTTAGGAGCTTATAGCTTATTTTAAGCTCCTAATAAGCTATAAGCTTTGTTTGGTAATGTTCTCAAAATAAGCTAGTAGCTTAAAATAAGAGCTTATTTTGAAACGCTACTTGAGGTAGCTTTTCAAAATAAGCTAGTAGCTTTCTAACTTTTTTCCATCTTTAACCTTATTATTTTAAATAAATGGCATCCTTTACCTCTCTCAATTAAAACCCTTTTGACATTTTCTTTTCATTATGTTTGGTAGTAATTTCAATTTGACATTTGTGTTTGAACATTAATTTTTGTATGAACTATTTTTTTTACTTTATATATTTTCAAATATATGTTCTTACTTTATATTTTACTCCGTATTTAAATATGTTGATTTCATTATTTTATATTTTAATATATAAACAAACCTATTTAAATTTAAAATGATTTAAATTGTATGAAGATGTCATTTTTAGTCTTTTTATATTTATCAGCTTATCAAAAAGTTAATTTTACCAAACACTTTTAAACATAACAGCTCTTCAGATTTCAGCTTCAAGCTTATAGCTTTTCAGTTTTCAGCTACTTTTCAGCTTTCAGCTACCTTTTCAGCTAAGTTGGCCAAACATAGCCATAGACTTCAAATGGACTAACGGAAAAAAAAATGTTCTGTAGCAATTTCAAACATGATAATCTGAGTCGGACTAAAAATACTTAACAAATGGTTAGGACTACAGTTTTTCTATAAAATATTAAGTATTAGCAATCAATTGCAAGTTTAGTAAAAAAAAAAAAATCATTTAATCAAATTTTTATAATGTATTTTAAACTCATATTTCAATCAAAAATACTTAACAAATGGTTAGGGTTTAAGCTTAATATATAAAGTTTTCCTTCAAAAAATTAAGAATTTGTATTAGATTGTGATTATCCCTGCAATACTCTTTCACTAACAAAAATATCATATCACTAAATTTACAATTTATTTATTATTTTTTCTACATCTCTACAATATCCTCTTACTTTAAAAAAAGTGTCACACTTTCACATCACATTAAAAGAAAATAAATAAA
This sequence comes from Ipomoea batatas, assembly GCA_002525835.2. Taxonomy (NCBI): domain Eukaryota; kingdom Viridiplantae; phylum Streptophyta; class Magnoliopsida; order Solanales; family Convolvulaceae; genus Ipomoea; species Ipomoea batatas. The sequence goes on from CM008335.1 coordinate 24,780,673, forward strand.
TAAATAAATAAAAATAAAAAACAAAAATGAAAAAATAAAAAACAAATAAAAGTACAACAGCAGCCTTTTGTCAGGTTTGACAAACTTGTTGCCGTAGCAAGTTTGCTAACCATGTCATTATATAAAATAAAATTATTTTTTGATGTGTCACATCTTTTAGCAAGAGAAAGATTGGTTGGGATAAGGACAGCCTTAGCAATTAATTGTAAGTTTAGTAATAAAAAAATATTTAATCAAATTTTTATTTTTAAAACTTTCATAAATGTAATTTAAACTCAAAATTTCAATTAAATCTGAAAAGAACTCTCCGCTTATCTTAAAATTGGTCAAAATTTTCTCAAATATAAGCTAATCCACCTTTCACATAATTGAATTTGAATTTAATATCAACTGAATTATCGGGGTGGTTAAAGAAGTAATAAAAAATTAAAAAGTTGATAAAAACTATGAAAAATGATTAAGAAACAACTGGTGGCCGTGAATATTTATTTTATTTTATTTTATTTTTTGGATTATTATGCTTTAGATTTATAAGGCTAAGAAACGCAACGGCCAACTCAAATTTGAAATTTAAAAATTAAAAGAGTAACGTAAAAACAGAAATACAATAAAAAATTTGTACAGTACAATGATTTTTTGCATGTGCGAAGGAATCTTCTTTCATTGGACAGCTCAGTACGACCTGGAGGGAGAGCAGGCATCACTACAGCCGTACACGTGTCAGAATCCAACGGCCTTGATTGGGGTGTTCCAGGGTGAAAACAAAGAGGCTGACAGAGAGGCCATGCTCTGGAGATCCTCTCAATCAAACACAGAATAAGCCTCTCTCTCTCTCTCTCTCTCTCTTTGCCTTTCTTTATATAGCCCAACAATTTCAGGGATTTAAGCATACACCTCAAGGCTTTTGTGAAGCAGCCATTGAAGATACAAATCAATAAATTTGAGTGGTTTTTTGCTGCAAGAATGGAGGTTTCAAGAGTTTGTTTTTTAATGGCTATTTTTGCTATTGTCTTGGCATTGGCTATTCCTTCCATTAATGCCCAGGCCCCTGCCCCTGCCCCCACAAGTGATGGTATGCTCTCTTTCCCCATTTTTTTTTTTTTACATACTGCACTGATATCTACATTTCAATCGAATCCTCGTTTGAACCCCATTTGGGTTACTTTCTTAAACGGGACAGGAATTCCCCGTTCTCAATTAGGTTGTAAATTCTCCACCTTAATCTCTAGGTGGCTGCTTAAACCCAAAATTGAGATTGTTATCTCTATAAAGGAAACCTGAATTTGGGTTTTAAGTAAAAACACAAATAGTTTTTCATCTCTCACAAATTACAATGTGTAATGCTGAATGAATTGAAACGAGTCGAAACGATTATAATAATATACCTAATACAACACATAATTGTATCAGATACGATTGATATTATAGAAGTTAATAAAAGTGTAAATTGTTGAAATTGTGAATGCTGACAAATGGAATGGAATGAAATTGCAGGGGTGGCAATTGATCAAGGAATAGCATATGCTCTGATGCTGGTAGCTCTGGCGATTACTTACATAATTCACTGAAGAGATATGTATACATGTGTTTGTACTGTGTAGGGTGGTTTGTAATTGATGGAGTAATTGGGTAGCAGTAGACATTTGATTGTTAATTTAATTTCAAAAATTCATTTGCCTCTATTATTTATTTCCTTTGTATAAAAAAAAATTCCAGCAATTTCAGTTTCCATTGTTCTAATTTCGTTCAATATGGAAGTTTTTATGGTCTTTATTTTTTAAATTTTATTTGAACTTTTTATGTAAATGATTGATGGCTATATTGATTATGAGAGTGTCTAGTAAATAGTTGTTAGCTGACTGAGTTAGTTTAGATTTTGGGTCTCCCAATGACCCCCATGTCTTCGGTGAAAATCGAATCCTACCCTGTCGTTGGAACAAGACTTATCCTTGAACCACCGAGTTAAGTTGCAGGGCACATTCCAATTTTTTTTGGTTAAATTGGATAACAATACTTTTCTTTTCTTTTTCTTTTTAATTTTCTATTTTTAAAAAAAAAATTCAAAAAAAAAAGGAAAAAATTTCAGTTATTAAATAAAGCCTAAACCAACCAAATTCAACATAGTCAGAAACCTCTGAATCACAGCTCCTAACACAAACTCAGTCCAAAAAATTACTGGTAAAAGGGTTGAGCTCAAAGAGCCATTTCTCTTTGCAATTCAGCAAACTCCTCATCACTGTCTCTATCCCTTGTCCTAGAAGAAGTCTGAGCTGATTGCTTGACTGGTGGGATATGCAGTGGAGTAGCAGGGATGGTGGAAGTTGCAGGCTGCAGAAGTTGCTCTTCCAAGTCGTCGATTTTCAACGCATCGAGCTCTGCCTCTAGTTCATCCTACACAAACAAACCGAAAAATATTGAGCTAAAAAGCTGTTATGAATTGGGGAAAAAGAAATGCAAGTTTAGTGGCATTCTGCAGAACCTCATCAAAGTCAGCTCCTGAACCAATTGGAGCAGCCAATGCTTCCTGTATCTGTCTTATGTTCTCTGTCTGTTCATTCACTTCATCCATCGTCTTGTCCACATAATCGATGTTCCTATACACAATAACAATAAGATGATCTCTCTTATTTCAATCTCTTATCTTATTCATCTGTGTAAAAGGACAGTAAAACCAATACTAACATTGTTTTCTGCATGGCTTTCATTGCAGCTGCTCCAGTTCTCAGAGCATCAACAGTCCCCGTCGTGACTTTTGCTCCTTCTATCATTATCATCTAACCATAACCACACACCAGGTATATATGTTAACTGAAATATGACTACTAAATTACCAGAGGATCAAGCCAACCTGATCATGAATGCGCAACTGGAAATTGCAAAGCTGTTCAATCTGCTGCTCGAAGAGTTTCTTCCTTTTTAAGCATTGCAAAGCCGCTGCACGAAGAAATGATAATACTAGGTCAAATAATTTCTGAACATCACACAAACTTCTCATCCGTGTATAATGAATGGATCATCAACCAATTTTCCATGGCAATACAGAATAGAAACCCTAGAAATTGAAGATCAAAAAGTACAAAAGTACATATTACCTCTCTTGTTCTTCGCTCTGGTAAATTCTTTCGCCCTTTCAGTTTCTTCAGCGGCCTTCCTTTGGAGTACTTTCTCCTTCTTCTCCAGCGACACCAGAGTCTTAACAATCAAAAATGAACAAAATAAACAAATCATCCGAAAGAACAAACAGCGGAAATGAAGAAATCACAGTCAAAGCTTATTCTACAACGGAGTCATTTCAGATTTAAAAAAAAAAAATAGGATTCATAAACACAATTCTGATGCTAAGTTTACCAATGGCGAACATTGTTTTTCAAATTTCTTCTAATTGATAGATAAAAAAGGCTATAAATCTCATTTAGTTTCATGTATGTAGGTACCTCATTCAATTTATCCAGGGTTGCAATATGATCATTTTTATCCTTAGACTTCCTGAAGACCCGAGAAAACATCTTCACTGCTTCAAAATATCACAATTGCTTCTACTGTTCTACAGGTATCATCGACCAGTGTGTTACCAGAATTTAGGTTTTAGGATCATTTGGAAGAGTTTGGAGTGATCAGAACTCTTTTAAGTGGGGAGTGATAAAAACTCTGAGAAATATTAACAATTAATTTGTCTAAAAAAGAGAGAGAAAAACTATATATATACATAATGAGCCCAAGCTTATGAAATCCATTTTATAAATAAATAAATATATTTTAAGTTTAATTAACATATTGTTTAATTTAAATAACAATATAAGAAAATAATAGTAATTAAAGTTTTATTATTTATTCATGGCAACATCTAATCCTTGCTTATTGAGTTGTGCTGTAACATGTTTAAATTTTCATTTCATTTATGCTTGTATACTTCTCCATTTTAGTGTCAATGATTAGCACTCTTGTACACCACGATCATCTCTCATTTGTGGTGCTCCGACTCTGCCTTCGTCAATCACACTTTGTTAATATCTTACTAGGGCATAAGCAAGTCTAACAGCATGTTCTGCTCGCGAAAGACATGTCAAAATGTAACTTTTCAACATTGACCCACCAACTATTGCACATATATCGATGATACACCTCAAAGGCCCCTTGGACACCGACACTTTTAATCCATTCTATAATTCCTTTTAAGTCGCTTTGAATATCGATCACCCTAACCCCTTTTTCCCGAGCCCATTTCATGCCCTTTCATATTGTCCATCCTTAGGTAGTTAGGTATATCAGTATCATCACATATACCATAATTATATTTGGTAGCTAGAGATATATACCATCACATATTCACGTATACCATACATAACTGTATCAAACACCATCATACCATGTTTACCAATGTTATATTTGTACTGGATTTTGTGTCTGTACCCTCAGTATACCATACATGATAATAAACTAACATTGTAGAAATATCCCCAAAATCGGATCGAGTTTTGTGTTCATAACAGTTTATATCCACTACAAATACTAAGCATCAATATCTGTAGATGATGGCAAAGGAGCAAAATGGAGCATTTCATGCCAACAATGAACATGGAAGAGGATAAACCAGAAGACTACAACCAAAAGCCTATCATTTCAGGTGAAGTTCATTTAACAGTAAATTTAAGTCAAAAGCCACAACTCATTTCAATTTTCAAACAATAAGTCGTTACCTGACAAACAATCTCAGAGATGGGAGTTAATGTAAGATGAGAGTGAACTATGGGGTTTGTTTAGGGAAAAAACAACTTAATCCATCAAAAACAAAGGAGATGTCATCACATATTAATAAAAAGCTGGAAATTGTAGTTTAATACAGCATCCAAAATGGCTATAACAGGAACATCCATCTGAATTACAAACTCTAAATAAGAAAAATCTTCATTTCTTCATTTACTTTTCAGATGAGTTTGGCCCTCTCTTCTTACCAAAGCCAACAACTGTAAATACAAGAAAAACAAAATATCCAATCAGAAAATTATATAAGTACTCATAAATAGCATAACATGTAATCACCTTGTGTAAACAAAAGAAATACTCACACATCCAAGCAAAACTGTCTCTAAAGAATCAATATGACTCAAAAAAAATGTTCAGTTATAGACATACAAAAAAATCCATTACTTGCAGCCATCTAGAAATCAAGAACCCAGGACAACTGGGGAAGCAATCTTTAAAAACTATGCAAAATAGACCTAACAGACAACAATTAAAGGTTGAAATGTTATAACAACCAGAATATGATCTGTCCATGATGTACAAATTTGACAAACAAAAACAACAAAAAATCATAACTTTAGATGTTTCAGACATCCAAGGAAGGATAAAAGCAGCACTAGCTCTCAAGCCCGGCGAAGGCGAAAGCTCTTAGGCGGCCACTGCGAATGTTTTGAGAAACAAGCCTTTGGATTTGTCATCATCAACTTATATCATTATTCAAAAACTAACAAAACAAAGACAAATACATAATCTTAAATAGCAAACTTTTTACTGCACAAGCAAATATACTGAACCGATATCAATATAAAACTAAACGATATTAAAAAATATATAATAAATCCGAGCCAGATTTCACACACAAGCACACACAGATTATGAATCTCGGGCAGAAAAAAATCCAAAACCTATAAATAATCAAAGAAAAGATGAAATTACCGGCTGTAACAAAGCGGCGATTGTATTGCATCCGCTTGTGGGCACGGCCGCGGGGCTTCTTCTTCTTATCTTGCTTGGCAACCTTAGGGGTCTGCCCTCTCACCTTGCCGGCACGAGCCAAAGATCCGTGTACCTTACCTAAAAATTATGAAAATAAATTTAAAAAATTTACACAAATAATGAACGATAACTACATTTACGCAAAGCATCCAAATTATGCTAACCCATGGCAGATTTCTAAGTCTCCGGCCGCCGATTGAAAAGGCTTTCGCTCTCTGATTCTCCGACTGCTCAACACGAATGTAGCTGCCAAGACCGCTGTATTTAACGGCTAGGGTTTTAACGAATATTTATATATATTTCCTCAGTGGATTGGATTTCGGGTAATATTGGGCTCTAGAATGATTGGGTGGCCCATTAAGAAACGGCCCAGTGATTTTCACAAGATGGACGTTAATTACGAGAAATGCCACTAGGGTTTAATCTTCACTCTCCTTTTATTGGGTCGTCGTCTTCAATCTTCACTTCTCGCCTCCCTCTCTCCGAACCCTAGTAAGCTCTTTGTTTCTAAAGAGTGAAAATGGTGGAGAAGACGAAAGCTAGAAAAGAGGAGGTTGTTACTAGAGAGTACACAATCAATTTACATAAGCGTCTTCATGGCTGGTAATTCCTATATATGTTTATGTACATATTGAATGGACGATGAATTTACTTTTTTGTAGTTTGAAAATTAGCTGAAAACCGATTTGATTAAGTTTTAGATAGCTCTGGCTTTATGACTTGTTCTTCTTCGGTTAAAAATATTCTGCCTTAAATGCTTTTGTTTTAGGGATTGATTTGTTTAGATATTTCTTAAGGTTTTTATGTTTTTGCTTACAGTTTTGTTGAATTGTATTGGGTAAATGTTTGAACTAAGATCAGTTTATTAGGTGAACTATAACCCTTTAGCATTGGGTAAATGTGGAACTGAGAACAGTTTAATAGGTTAGGAATCAGCCTCATGATTAAGTGTTCCTAGGAATCCTAGACAATGTTATCAAAATGAATTGAACAAATTTGTTCTTGTGCCAATATATCACTCAATGAAACAAATGAGTCTTATAAATCTTATTGAAATGATATTGCCCCAGTGCTAATCTCTGTGTTTCTGAACAAACTACATTGCACTATGGAGTATAAGCTAGTGCTTATTTACATGCCAGGTATTGAGTGTGGCATTTGATTGGTCTTAACTCTTGTTTACCAAAGTCGAGCTTTTTGAATCTGGTCAACTACAAACCATTTTATACTGAATGCAAAGTTTGTGCAGTAAACTGAATTTGTTCAACTGCAACATATTGCTGGCTGAATGGGGGGTTTAGTAGTTTTTTATTTAGAAAACTCAATGTTGCAGAAGGCACTAGGCACCCCTCCTAGAGTGCCTAGTCAGCCGAGTAAGTTTTTTTTTTGAAAGGCTGTGTGTGGGTTGTTAGCTGTTAAACTGTTATAATTCCCAAACTAGTCAATTACATATGTTAGATTGTTAGTTGAGTAATGGAAGAGGAGTTGCCGACCAAGTGACGACATACAGGACTACAGGTGAGGGAATTAAAGAAAAAACCACTCAGCTGAGTTGGGCGCCAAGAGCACCTAGACGGCTTTCCGGCCACCTAGGTTGATTTTACAACGTTGAAAAAATTTTCCTGGTTGCATTGCTTTTGAAGTAGTGATTCTTTAACTTTGAGCTGGAAATAAAAGGAAAAATAAAATTACGAAGAATTCTTATATTGATATGAGTGTTTGTACTATAAAATACTATGAAGGAAATATATACAAGAAGAATTAACCACTAGTAACTGCATAACTCGAACAACCATTCATTAACACCTAACAAATTAACCTATTTATTTGTATTGCTTATATGATATTCAATGTCCACTTTTATGTGGTTATATAACGTGCAATCTTTTTGTGGGTGACAGCACATTCAAGAAGAAGGCACCTAATGCCATCAAGGAGATCAGGAAATTTGCACAGAAAGCTATGGGGACTACAGATGTGAGAGTTGACGTGAAGCTGAACAAGCACATATGGAGCAGAGGAATCCGAAGTGTACCAAGACGTGTTAGAGTTCGCATTGCTCGCAAGAGGAATGATGATGAGGACGCAAAGGAGGAGCTCTATTCTCTTGTTACTGTTTCTGAAATCCCACCGGAAGGGTTGAAAGGGCTAGGTACTAAGATCATCGACGATGAGGATGAGGATTAGTTTGTATTGTTGGAAAACTTGAAAACTTGACATTCTTGTTATCTTTTAAGTTTCTTAGCTTATGAGTTTGTCTAAATGTTTTGTTGCTTTTTCTTTAGACATGATAAATTTACGAGAGAGGCTTTTACAGTAAACTTGAATGTGTTGATTAATTTTAGTGATCTTGTGCCATGGGCAGCCGCCAAGTGAATTCACATCACACTCTTAGAGAGTTAGAGGGTGAGTTATAGTGTTGTGGCATTGATAATAAATGTAATTGAAATGAAAATATGAGTTATTCAACTTTTAAAAAAAAATGTAATTAAAACTTAACAAGAAAATGTAATTTATTTTTTAAACAAGTTAAATTTGTGCAATTACATCAATTGAGTTGGTTTTCAACAAGTTATGAGAAATAAATATTTTAGTTTTCAACTATGGTGGCCTGGTGGGAGAGTGGAGATGAAGAAATGTCTAAAGTTTAATTGTATTAAGGGGAGAAAATGGCTTATGTAATTATTTATTTAAATATTTATTATCAATCTAATAACAAGTTTTATAAATTGATTTTACTTCTTTCAAGTAGGAGTGTTTGGTCCAGTGGCATGATTCTTGTTTTGGGAATGCCCTTTCATTCATCCTACAATGATTTAGACATCCTCTAAATCTCTCTTTTTTTTTTTTGGAAGAAAAACAAAGCTATCCATTAAGATCCAAATTTAGCACATTACAAAGATAGGAATGAGGGTTAGTCCACCACTCCATACAACCAGACCTAGAAATGTATTGCTTAGTTATAGCATGAACTGCCTGATTCGCTGATCGCTTAGCAAATAACAAAGAAACTTAAAAGAGTTGTTGCAAAATGGTTTAAATGTTGGAAAGAAGATTCCCCTCTACAATGGTTTAAATGTTGAAGAAGTTTGAGAGAATATGTTTCCGCTTGCACTCTTGCAAAAAAAAATTCCTTGATCCAGCTGAGTGTTTCCCTGATAGTTGCTGCTTCTGCTTACCTTGGTGAGTAAACTCCTTTCCAAATGTGTACCTCTTGCAGCTATAAATCTTCCCATCTTGTCCCTGATTATACTGCCAAATCCCATTCTTGCATTTTCTTTATTGATGGTCGCATCCACATTCATCTTAATAAAACCCGGCTGAGGTTCCTCAGTGCTTTGGTTTGTGGTACTGGTGTTAGCAGCTGTAGAAGCCTTCAACCATTCATCTACAAATTTTTTAGCTTTTATAACTGTAGCACAAGCCGATTGGGCCTTCATATTCTGTCAGATTTTTCATTGCGATGTTTCCAGATTTCCCAGTAGGTAGCAAATAACAAGCCATTCTGTTTAGTAGATAGGGAGAGTGAATTTTGAAAAAACCATTCTGTTTTTTCACATATACCATACATAATTATATTTGGTAGCTAGAGATATATAGCATCACATATACAATACATAACTGTATCAAACACCATCATACCATGTCAACCAATGTTATATTTGTACTGGATTTTGTGCCTGTACCATCAGTATACCATAAATGATACTCCATAATAAACTAACATTAAGCCCTTATCCAACAATCTTGTAGTTTAGCAAAATGGCTATAACAAGAACATTCATCTGAATTACAAACTCTAAATAAGAAATATCTTCATTTCTTCATTTACTTCTCAGATGAGTTTGGCCCTCTCTTCTTACCAAATCCAACTGCTGTAAATACGAGATAAACAAAATATCCAACCAGAAACTTATGTAAGTACTCACAAATAGCATAACATTTAATCACCTTGTGTAAGCAAAAGACATACTCACATTCAAGCAAACCTGTCGCTAATGAATCAATATGACTTGAAAAAAGAGTCCACTAATAGCCATAAGAAAAACAAAATCCATTACCTGCAGCCATCTATAATCAAGAAACCGGGACTTTTGGGCAAAGCAACCTTTAAAAACATGCAAAACAGAGCTAACAGACAATAATTAAAAGTTGAAATGTTATAACAACCAGAAGATGATCTGTCCATGATGTATAAATTTGACAAACGAAAACAAGGAAAAATCATAACTTTAAATGTTTCAGACATCCAAGGAAGGATAAATGCAGCACTAGCTCTCAAGCCCGGCGAAGGCGAAAGCTCTTAGGCGGCCACTGCGAATGTTTTGAGAAACAAGCCTTTGGATTTGTCATCATCAACTAATACCATTATTCAAAAAATAGGCAAACATACATTTATAGATAGCAAACTATTTAAAGCACAAGCAAAAATACTGTACTGAAATCAATATAAAACTAAAAAAATTAAAAAATATAATAAAACCTAGTCAGATTTCACACACACAAAATGATCAAAGAAAAGACGAAATTACCGGCTGTTACAAAACGGCGATTGTACTGCATCCGCTTATGGGCACGGCCGCGGGGCTTCTTCTTCTTCTTATCTTGCTTGGCAACCTTAGGAGTCTGCCCTCTCACATTGCCGGCACGAGCCAAAGATGTACTTACCTAAAATTATGAAAATAAATTTAAAAAATTTTCAAAAATAATGAACGATAACTACATTTAGGCAAAGCATTCAAATTATGCTAACCCAGGGGAAGATTTCTAAGTCTCCGGCCGCCGATTGAAAAGGCTTGCGCTCTCTGATTCTGCGACTGCTCAACACGAATGTAGCTAGGGCTTTAACGAATATTTATATAAATTTCCTCAGTAGATTGGATTTCGGGTAATATTGGGCTCTAGAATGATTGGGTAGCCCAGTGATTTTCACAAGATGGGCGTAATTACGAGAAATGCCATTAGGGTTTAATCTCACTCTCCTTTTTTTGGGTCGTCGTCTTCAGTCTTCACTGCTCGCCGCCCCTCTTTGCAAACCCTAGCAAGCTCTTTGTTTCTAAAGAATTCTTATTATAAATCTAATAAGATGTTTTATAAACCGAGTGATTAACTTATTTTAAACAATGGCGTTTGGTCTAGTGGTATGATTCTCGCTTTGGGTGCGAGAGGTCCCGAGTTCGATTCTCGGAACGCCCCTTCTACGCTCTGGAGATATTTTTATTAACTCAATCATGTATCATTGGTGGAATCTTTCACCGGTTTCAGTTTATATTCTTGTTGGAAGTGACGAATGGAAAGATACTGTTTTTGAGCAACCAATCACAGCAACGGCAAAATACAATGGAAAGATTCCTACTGGAGGTATCATAAATATCGTATCACGGACTCACGGAGTATTATATTAATGTTAGTCCTTTTCATGCAACAAATTAACTGCGTTCTTGAGTAGTGACCCAGTTAGCTTCAGCAATCTTTTCAGGTAAAAAATTTCAATCATATAATAATCTTCATATCGTCAGATTCCCCGCTGCCCACTAAACAAATGGAGCGGTTGTGTCATGCGGCTTTGGCCGGCGGTGGGTTGCGGCCACCAAATTTGTGTCGTATATTTTAAGTGGATTTTGTATTTTTGTGTGTGTGCATGTGATCTTGATGATTTGATGTACTACTACAAAATTACATCATATTTTTACACTTTTGATGTCTTTTATTTCATGGTGGCTGTAGAACAGTAGAAACACATGAATGGAAAACTGTTTCTCCTTACAGGGTTAAACTAATACAGTTGGGACTTTTTCACAATTCCCATTCCCTATTTTCCACAAACCCTTAGCTTGGACTTCAATTCGTAGTTCATCTTTTGGAGATATTGTTGGGGGGTATATGTTTTCTCTGTTCATCCTCAATGGCCTCTGCAAATTTTCTTTTTCATATGTACAAAGGAATTTATGCCTCACCCATTTCAGACATACTACAAGCTGCAGGAGGTTCAACACAATTCTTGAGAAGGGATTGTTGAAGAGTGAAGAACTATATACGGTATTTTGGATATATACAATCTCTCATTGACGCACATGTTTTCTGTTTTTGTTAGTTTTATTTGTTGATAACTCGCTAGTACGATTCTGGTTATTGATTGATTGTTGTGTGAATTGGATCAATATATATTGGAGATTAGCGTGTATCCACGTGAAGCTGAGCCCCTCAAAGAATTAAGAGCCATCACTGCTAATCATCCAAAGTACGTCGTGAAACTATAAATCTTATCTTTATGTTCTTTTAAGGGCCTTCAATTTAGATGTCTTTTGCCTGAATTTTTACTTTTGTTTCAACAATTGTCCGATGGCAACTGCACCATATGCTGGTCAATTGATATGTATGGTGTTGAGTCTCCTTAAATTGGATACTCATTGCTCCTCATAGCTCTCACCATTGGAGTGTTTACTGGAACCTTAATTGCCATCATCAGTAATTTTATAAATTATAATAGATATTCCGTATATTATAAGAGTATATTCAAATAAGATCATAATAATAAAAAATATAATATTTATAATTTAATGAAATTATACTTATTTATTAATTTATTAGATTTTAAAAATCTCTTTGTGCATAACATTTATTTATTTTTTGGAATGACGGTGGATACTCGCAATAACACAATTATTACTAGATGTGTGCATTGAATAAATCATATTTTTATGTATTAGCTTGTGAATCACACAACACATATAAATTACAATAAAAACAGCCTATTTGACGAGCTCGTTGAGAGATAATAATTTTTATGATTTGCAAGTATTTGATGGTGTGCTACTACTGTTCACCGCTACTTATTTGTCCCTTGCACTTTTCCTTAACCATACCATTGACGAAGTGACTCAATCTGCCTAATGCAACGCTCAATTGCCCATATGTTTTGTCCTGGGCCTTTATTGAAAATGACACAACACTTTTTTTTTTTTAAAATGACACAACACTTGGTCACTTGAATTTGCTTTAGTTCTTTAATTTATCATGTAATATTTTCTATAGTGGTAGCAATAGCCATAAAATCCAAGTCAAAATAATACAACTTTGTCGACAAATTATATTGTGGATTAGGATCAACCTTACATGATGGACTCACTGCGAATTTACTTTTCAAATATCCACTCCCGAGCCACCACACACTATCACTCAAAAAAATTCGATCCATACGAAATGAATTCGAGTTAATATCCGTGGGACGGATTGAAATTGTCATCCCTAATTTCAATTCATATAACCTCAATATCGCCACCGCATCACGTATGGCAATTTATATCGTGGACCACGGTGCACAATGCATTGTGCATCCCGTACTAAAATGTTATGAGACGAGTTCTGTGTTTTCTAGGTAATCGTTTTGTGTATTTCAGGCAATCGTTCTATGTATTCATGTTAGTAACACATGTTATGACGTGTTTGTGCATTCGAATGTTTAGGAGGATGAGTTCTGTATATTTTGTGTCAATATCATGTGTATTCATGTTATTAACACAAGTTGTGATGTGTTTGTGCATTCGAATGTTAGGAGGATGAGTTCTGTGTATTTTGTGTCAATATTCTTTGTATTCTCGACAAACGTTTTGTGTATTCTAGGCAAATGTTCTGTGTATTCTATATAAGCATTATGTGTATTATAGATAATGAATTCCCTGGAGTCATTTGCGTTCGCGTCCACTAACATCAAAACGACGTCGTTTCGGACTAGGGTCCACAGTTTACTCTGGTCCACGATATAACGATCGGTCACGTATGTAGAAGTTAAGCATCCATATGTCTTTGGTGTGGAACTGTGGACTCATTGCCGACACTCTGACAGCATAACAGATCATTATTGTATGTTTTTCCTCTAGCAATATGTAACGTGTTCAAATTTATTCAGATAAAATAAGACTTAGTAATTTTTATTATTATTTTTTTTCTTGTATCAATAAAATCACAATTAATATACGTGTGATGAAAATTTTAGAACATGAGAGTTAACATATCATTTTTCATTGGTTGGTGTATGGTGGGCGCAAGTTGAGCAGCTTATTGAGTGAGTGAACCACTTCCCAAGAAATAATAATACGTACTTTACGTAGTATCAACTTTCCATTATTTTTGACAAATTTACAGTGTAGAATTATCTACTCTACTAATAATTCAGATTAATATTATTAAAAAAGATTACCTAATTTAACCTTACTTTTATGATTATCCGTTAAGTTTTCTGTTAAATATTCTCTTCTCCGTTAATATTCCGTTAACTTTTAACTTACCCATTAATTTCTATAAAAAAGGTTTTAGGTTCGAACTTCATCTCAATCAAATTTAATATAATTAAATTTCTCACTCTATTTTACTCTTATTAAATTAAATAAATTAGTAGCTACAACAAAAAATGATACATATGTATTTCTTTAATTTAGAATTATGTGTCTACAATACCTTTATTTGAAAAAATTATTCATTATTAAAAAATTAAATTAAATAAGAGAAATAATTTCATTAGTTATATTGTCTTTATTTTCTCTCATGCAAAGATTCTTTACCTTCAAATTTATCAATTGATATTCATTACATTGTACATTATCTTATTTTTACAATATCTTGTAATTAAATATCAAAGTTATAGTACAAAATAATGTTATATATTTATGTACCAAGTATTTTATTAATACTATGAAAAAAATTTTAAAATAATTTGAAGCTTATATTAACTATTTGGGGATTGGTTGACAAATAGAGTACTCAAATAATAACCCAACAAATTGAAGCGGAATCACTCTATTTTACTCTTATTCAATTAAATAAATTAGTTGTTACACCAAAAAATGATACATATGTATTTCTTTAATACCATGAAAAAAAAAGAATAGTTTGAAACCAATCATATTAACTACTTGGGGGATTTGTTGACAATGAAAGTACTCAAATAACCCATTACCCAGCAAATTGAAGCGAGAAACTACCTTTTAATATCTTTAGAATACATAATATTTTAAATTTTCAAATTTTTATTAATTTATTTAATCTTTTTTCTTAAATTAGGGATTTCTTTATCCATAATAACTCATTCAACAATAATGATTAAACCAAATGAACCCCAAGCAGAACACCTAAAGGAAAGTCTATATCTCCTATATCATAATCTCATTGCATGACGTTTTTCATCTATGCTACTAACAATAACCGAATTGCAAATAACACACTACCAACAAAAAGGAAGAGAACAAATAGTAAAGATGAAGACAATGACAATGTTACTCAAAAGAGAATTAAGAACACTTAGAAAAATTCAAATTAAAAGTAGTATTTATTTAGACTATCATTTTTAGACTATCGATTTTACAAGGTTGCAAACATTTATTTTAGTAATAATTATAATGAATTTTCTATATTATTTTGAATTCATATACTTTGAGTTAGATATTTAAATAAAAAAATTCGACATTCAATTATTCATGTATAAACTTCTCTTATATAATCTTGCATTGATATACTTTCAAATATTTATTTACATATAAACATTGTGTATTAACCCATTCGCGCAATGCGCGTATAAAACTAGTATATTAAGATGGGCGATATATGGTTGCAACCACGCACGCACCGTTCACCGGGAAGAAGGTTGAGTAGCACGAGATGGAGACCACGGTGGGGAGTTTACTTGCTCGGCGGACGAGGTTGAAAGTGATCATTGCCTGATTCTGAATCCCCTAGGGGACCAATTTTTTTTTTTTTATTATTTTTTTTTTTGTGAAACTAGGGGACCAATTCTGAATCCATCTGCTAGAGCCTAGACTCGTCCAATGAAATTTTTTTTGAAAAAATGAAAAGTAGAAAGTAAAAATTATATATTTTCACTATTTCTCTTCTTCTTCTTCTTCTTTTTTTTTTTTTAACTGAAATTTTTTTTTTTTAGACATTGGAGTCGTATGTGAAAGTGAGAGAAGGATGAGAGAGAAAGTTGGGGTCTTGCAGGAGGGATATGTATTTGTCTCTTGATGTGAACATCGCCAAATAATTTTTTTTTTTTTTAAATGACAACTGGTGCACGTTAAGCTCACCAGCAACACCCACTAGACAGCGTTGAGGATGGTCGCCAACTGGCGAGCACCTTCATTTATTATTTCTTTTTTTCTCCATTCTCTTTCCTACTTAGCTCCTAAAAACTTGTGCAAGAATCAAACTATTGAGAGCAAATCCATTTGTGTAGATTTTTATCAGGTTTTTGTCAGAAATTAAACAAAAATAAAAGAGGGTGGCAACCACCCTCAACACACCCACAACACACCCAGTGAGCTCATATAGTACACACGCCCACTGGACGCTACTGGCGCGTGTTTATTATTATTATTATTATTATTATTCATTTTGTAGGGTTCACTTTTGAAACAAAAAACTACTCTTCTTGCAACACTTTTTTTTTTTGAAGATACCTCCTGCAACACTTTTATTCTTCTCTCATCTTTCTCTTTCTTTCACCTTAGTCACAAACTCGGAAGAAAACCCAAATAAAATCCACAATTAAAGATGCCATGAGCATGTTCTAAAGAACAAATTAAACTAAAAGGGTAATTTTTTTTTGTCGTTGGTTACATACTATGCCAAAAAGGTACAAACCGTACAATAATGTCATCTACAGGAAATTCTTTTTAAACATTCTCTGTTTTTTTTTTTTTTTTTTGAAAACGGACATTCTCTGTTTTGCTCTTATTCTTTTTGCTAATTTCTTTTGTATCCTTATTTCGTTTTTATATATTTACATATTTTGTTAAATACTTAAATATAATATTTGTATTATTAAAAATAAATTATATCATTTGAAACATCTTATCAAGACGATAAAACAAGACTAATATTGGATACAGATTAATTAAAAATATAGTAGATCAGATGTTCCATGTTATATTATTATGGGATAAAATTATTATTTGCATCAAAATTAGATTTTATATTAAAATAATTAAACTGTATTAATTTATGATGATGCAAAATATTTTAATGTACGATTAAGAATTTGGTGTAAGAATACACAAGGGAATATTCTTTTTGGGTAACATTTGGTGTAAATGGGTGGAAGATTAAAAAAAAAAAACATTTATGTAATAATATATTAAGAATTTTTTTTTTTGGTAATTTTTTTAGTATTAAATTTTGGTGTTTTGGGTTGAAGATGGCTTTACCGGCTCAAACCAAGAAATACAATAAATTGTTTCACTATGGATCAAACCTAAAATCTTGTAGTTACTTAGCCAACAATCTAACTAACTTGGTCGTTGCCCCCACTCTTGCCTATATATACAGTGTTATTACTTACTCAGTTTGATAAATTTTATCACACTAATGGTGTGTTTAGTTGGGGACTTTTGCATACTACTATGATTTTGATACTCATTACCATGTTTGTTTGTCTACTTTTGTTATCCTACTATTGAAATCAAATCATTTAGTAATTACAAAACGCATTACACTTTTATCCCTCTACTTTTAAACAATGAAATAAAAAATTAAGGAGAAAAAAAATGAAAAAGTTAAAAAGTCATTGTCCATGCATTAAATATGAAACTTATATATATATATATATATATATATATATATATATATATATACACACACACACACACACACACACACACACACACATATGTATGAGTATATATCTTATTATATATTTATTTATTTTAATTTTAATTTTTTATTTCTATTCCTATTTACTACCCAACAACTGAACAAAGTAACTCATTCTATTTATTAAACCCATTTTCATTACCATTCCGATTCTAATGTTCGAACCAAACGCACCCTAAAAGTAAACAAATATTCAGTTATAAACATTATAGTTCAATTAAATATTTAGTTAAAAGTCATAAAAGATAAAACATTTACTCGCACATGTAACTGGCAAGGTAAGTGAGTATGCAGCATTATACACATAAATGACATAAATAATAAATATATGTACAGTTAGAACTATTTTTTTTCCCATACATTTGGTGTCCAACACCCCTATAAATACAGGAGCGAACTCTTGGAAAGTTGAAAGCCAACAGAGAGCCCTTCTCTTTTGTACCCAACAAAAAAAGTTAGGATCTTGTTGGGAAATATCGCTCGGCTACTTTCTTTCTTGACTTCATTTTCCGTGTGTGTTAATTTCTCCTTTATGTATATGATGACCAAATTAAATCCCTTATCTTAAAACCTTTTTTTTGTTTTTTGTTTTTTTTTGTTTTTTATGGAAATGCACTCACTCTTTTTTGTATGTGCTGTGTATGTATATGAAGATAACAATGTCGATGGTGGAGAAGGGATTGTTGCACAGTGAAAAGTTATATCAGGTGGTATTTTGATCTCTTTTTAACTTGCTTGAATTGCTCTTTATATTCTCGTTTTTGTTTGTTTTATTCATATATAGTTTGTGATTATTGTTCATTATTGATAGTATGTTCTGGAGACTAGCGTGTATCCACGTGAACCTGAACCCCTCAAAGAGTTAAGAACCATGAATGCTGATCATCCAAGGTGAAAGAAATTATAGATAAATCTTATATGTTTTTTTAATGGAATATAATCATATGATGTGTTTCATTTCGACTAAAACCGTTCCCTAACTACAGCATGAGCTTTTCTTTTGTTTTGACAGTGGTTTGATGGCTACTGCACCAGATGCAGCTCAATTGATATCTATGCTGTTGAATCTCCTTAATGCCAAAAGGACAATTGAAATTGGAGTCTTAACTGGATACTCATTGCTCCTCACAGCTCTCAACATTCCTGATGATGGCAAGGCTAGTGCCTCAGCTCCCGGGTAGCTCAGTCAGTAGGTTTCTTAGTGGTAGATTGTGGTCAAAACCGGATCGAATCCTGAAAGTCACAGTGTGAGAATTACACCTAATGTGGTGGGTTCTTTGTGAGTATCAGGCACCGGTCTTCCCAGTCACCATGATTTACTTATCCACTATCCTGTCAGGTCCTGTGGACAAAGGAATTTCGCCTTTTGTGGGTAATGTAATGCTGCCTTATTATAATTGAACTTCATTAACTCTACATGCAGATTATAGCCATAGACCGTGACCGAGAAGCATACGAATATGGATTGCCAGTCATTAAAAGAGCTGGAGTTGATCACAAAATCACTTTTGTTGAGTCTGATGCCTTAACGGCTCTTGATCACCTCCTGGAAGATGTAAGAAGCATGCATATTGATTATTCGCTTAATTTTTTACCATAATAATAAACGTGTAGTCTCACTATCAGCGATTTACTTAATTATATTGTCATCAATTTGGATCTTGTATTGTTGCAGAGCAGTAACATGGAGAGTGTTGACTATGCTTTTGTGGATGCTGACAAAGTGAGTTACAAAGAGTATCATGAAAAGCTATTGCAGTTGATTAAGGTTGGCGGGATCATAGTGTACGATAACACCCTGTGGGGAGGATCTGTTGTGATGCCCGAGGATTCGGTTATCGATTGGATGAAACCAGGCCGGCAATGTACAATTGAATTTAATGCATTTTTAGCTTCTGATGATCGAGTCCACATCTCTCACGTCCCCGTGGGCGATGGGATTACTATTTGTAAGCGTCTCAAATGAGTGATATGATGAATCTGTCCTGTTCATCTCCTCATCTATCTGTATGTGTTGATTTCTTGTTTGGATATTTTCTGTCATGGAGTGTATGTTCAGTCCATCAATAAAGATGTGCAAAATAAATGGTTATTGGTTAGTTTATTCATGATTCTATAGAGAAAAAGAACTATATATTCCCATCAAATATATTTCTTGAAAGACAGATTATTGCATTAATCAAAGTTAGCCACTGATTTCTCAGCTCGGAAACATTTTCAGGGGAAAAACAAAAACAAATTTGCAGTTCAATTTTCTGTCATTCTCATCCTAATTTCCATCTCTTGGATTGATTTACATTTGGTCAAAAAAACACTTTTGGCTCAAATGGTCATTTTCAGACATAGTAACCAGTGAAGGTAAATCCCCTTCCAATAATCTCCCCGGCACAGAACCACGCAAAGCACTCGATGCCAAATAAGGCAGCAATTCCTGCATCCTCGACTTTCAACTCCGGCCTCGTCTTCCACAAGTTCTTCACATAGTCAAGTTCCTTCCAAAATGCCTCGTTCCGACCAGGGATACTGTAGATATAGCGCAGATAATTGTAACAATTATAATTAGCAAGTGTAGCAGACTAGAATTAGGCTATAGTTTAAAAGGCGTGTAATTTCCACCCATTCTATATATCTAGAGTCTAGAGATGTCATCATATCATATCCAATCAACAACAATAAATTCCATTTTACAGATCCAAAGGTCCACATACTGACATATGGCAGTGACCATTCCCGACAATTAAACAAGACTGACCAGGTCAAACACAAGAACAAAGAAAAGCTATAAATGCATAAAATATAAAATAAATGCCGTGTTGATTATTCAGATTTCAGAATAATCTTTCATCCAAACATTGCAGTTTACCTAAAAAGTCACAACCCATCAAAATTTCCCAGAAATGACATAGGTATAATAATCTAGCCAGTATGCCTTAGAACACGGCACTATATATTATCCCTTCAACCTCAAATCCCCAAATTATATCTTCTCAATCTAGTATACTAAGGAGACCTTCAAGATGGCTAGTTATGGTGCCACACACAGACCAAGTGTTGCCCCCTCATCATCTCCTCAACCCAACGAGCAATACGAAAAGTCAACAAAAAATCAGCTCACCTTCCAGATTACAATCCCCTTTAGTATCCCCTCCACCCCTGAATCAGCTGCAACTAGGATCATCCGAAACCTGGAAAAATTCAAACTATACTACTTCGAATTCATATGGCTTGTCTTGTTCATCGCACTTATTCCAAGGCGCAAGGTTTCCTTAATCATCCTAGCAGCTACCAAAGAGGCTGCAATCATATACCTACTTCTAATGCGTGCAGTACCAGCATCACTCGTTCTGATTCACAAGATTCTTGATAAGAGGCTGATTCTTTCCCTGCTGGCTTTAGGCACAGGAATCGCACTCATAGCCACTCGTTCAGGGCTTCATCTGGTCATCACTCTGGCTGCTACTATGCCTATCATCTTAGCACATGCAGGCCTATGGTCTGGTTGGGCGGATGCCTCAGAGAATAATAATGTTGATGAGTATACTCCCCTTCTTTAGTACACTACATTCATACTTTTTTCTTCTTCGATTTGTTGCGTGGAATAAAGCCATATATGAGCAGTATTTTGATAAAAAGTTCATTCAGTAATGTATCAGTCGTGATCTCGGTCAGTAATTGATATAGGTTTTAAAATATTGATCCGGCAAATAACTATTGAAATACAGATGAGAAGGAAAAACAGACTTGCAAGATTACTACATTTACTAAGGGGGTGTTTGGCAAATAGCTGTTAGCGGATTGGGTTAACGAGTTTGACTAGCGGATAGCATTAGCTGGTTGTAGAAAGATGTTTGGTAAATTAGCTCATAGCTGATTACATGCAAAATGACCTTTAGGGTATAATTTATTGCTTTTCGAATTTTAGCGTTTTGGAGCAATAAGTTGTTACAAAAAACTGATTAACCAAACACCCATATTAACTGTTTAATCAAGTCAAGCACTCAAACAACTAATAGTGATCAAACAAGCTAAAATTATCTGATAAGCTAACTATATTACCAAACAGGCCTAAGTCATCCAAAACTTAAACACTAAGAAAATGTATCAACATACACCAATAATGGGAAGTGGGAGCAGTAATATCAATCAAAAAGCATTCATATTGCACTCTGAGATCAATCAATAAACAATACCACTAAGACTAACCTGGCGAGACGAGTGTAAAACAGTTTCTTAGATAATTCCTCACACTTTTCCGCAGTAGGTGCCTCCACAATATACTGCTTGTTCTGCTCTAGTGTCTGTTTGTAGAGGGTAGAACTATTCTTGGTGATAAGCTGTGTAAGTTGGCATGCCTTAGATGACAATTGCTGAAACTTGGACGCCATCAATTCCACTGAAAATGAACTTGAAGTGAAATGCATAAGTTACAAAATTCAAACATTAACAAAACCCCGTCTAGAAGCATATTAAAGCCAAAATCATATACACAGTTAAAAAGATATCCATAACCAATAGTCCAATACCATTCTGACCATACATAAATTGCAAGTAAACAATGCATTAATTCTCACAAGTCACAACACCCAATCAAGAAAATCACGGCCACAAATTAAGAGCAAGCTTTCAATGAGTTGCAGGCTTGCAGCACCCAATTCGCATATCAAAAGGAACGCAATCAATTAAATCAGAAATAGAAAAGTACCAGTATATCAAGCGCTAGACCATTTCTCAGCATAATTAAGCCTAAAGTTTTTCCAAAAAAATCCCATATTTGCTTTGCGGGATCTCAAATATTTCAAAACAACAAGGAAAAAAAAAACCTGGGACGTCATAGAATTGAAACAAATTTATAGGGAAGTGAAAATGGAGCTTCGATTTTACCTGGTTTTTAGTTAAACGAGGAAGCGAAAGACAGATGTGAGAGGTGGACGAGGTTTCGCTACTTCAACAGCAGTGGCTGCGCCTTCGTTTACTGAGAAACAGATTTTTGTGATAAAACAAAACAAAAACCAAAAGCCGTTATGGGCCTCCTAAATCTTCAACTGCGTAATTGCAGGCCCATATATGTGATCTGTAGAAGTAGAATTCAGTTATAAATGTAAGACTAAGTAATGAATTCGAGTTTAATTGAGTCAATACCAAATTTAGTCATTGATTAATGAGTATAGTAAGTTTTTGTAATTTAATCCTAATTAAAATTTTATGCTTAATTAGGTCTTTGATTTTGATAATTTTACCAAATTGAATCTTCGATTGTTAGAATCAAGAACTAAATTTATAAAAATCACTATAATCAAGGACTAAATTAGGTAAAACTACTATAATTGAATACTAACTTGGGTAAAACTACTATAATAGAGGGCTAAATTGGATATTAATAGAAGTAAAATTATCAAGATATCTTAACATATGACCCAATTGAATAAAATCATCAAAGTCGATGACCTAATTAAGCACAAAAAGTCGTTTATGACTAAATCGAGAAAAATCACTATAGTCGATGACTAAATTTAGTATTAACTCAGTTTAATTTTACTATATAAAAAATGTGCAATTTATCAATATGTTACACCCTTTTGACGTTTCATTGTGTTGGTTGTATTAACTTCTTGGATAGTAGCAATGAAATTACCAATAATAGGTTTGAATTAAAAATCTAATTTTCATTTGGATGATCTCATTTAAAAAAAAATGAGAAGAA
>CM008335.1:24805099-24815544 GCA_002525835.2 Ipomoea batatas
CCAGGAAAGTGAACTCAGGCCTGGCGAGTGCCGGTGGAGTCTTCCGTGATCACCTTGGAGCATGGATTGTGGGGTTCGCATCAAAAGTGGGAGTAGCGAACAGCTTCATCGTTGAGTTGTGGGGTCTCCGGGAAGGATTGAAGATTGCTGTAAACCGGGGTTCCAATAAACTCATTGTGGAGACTGACTCTAATGCTACGGTTCAAGTCTTGAGCAAGGAGGAAGAATCACAACTGGAAGCTGATACGTTAATCGCTGACTGCAACTTTCTAACGAGTAAAGTTCAAGAGCTAGAAATTGGTCATGTTTTTAGAGAATGGAACCCATGTGCAGACTACCTGGCCAACATGGGTCGATCCAACCAATGGGGGACGTTAATCCTGGATCGTCTACCATAAGGGGTCATTGACATTCTTTTAAGGGACGCCTCAAACGTCGCAACCAGGAGGATTCGCTAGTTTTTTTTTTCTACCGGGGCTTTGCCCCGCTTGTTCATAAAAAAAAAAATATAATGGATGATTAACATTAAATGTAAAACAAATTTGGAAGAAAATAATTGTTAGGACGATGAATTCTGTTCCGGCGGCCTACATGTCTGGTATAGAATAAAATATTAAAAACAAATAACAATTGTTTCAAATTTAGTAATTAATGCCCGCATGATTAATTATTGCATCGTGAGCCGCATGGGCATGTGGATGAAAATCAACTGTTTGACTCCATTAATTTTTGTCTTAAGATGGAAATCTTTTATTTGGCTACAATTATTGCACCTTGTGCGTGTGAGATTATACTTTTTTTTTTAATACTATTGACTCTGTTATAATATAGTATCTGTTCATATATACTTTCCTCAACCTACTGAAGCACGAAGACCTGTGACCTCTCACTTGGGAGGACCACAGCTATGCCGCTTGACTATACTATATATCTATTATCTAGCATACTGCACCTAGTTAACAAACTCAAAATAAATTCATGAAGCTGGTTTTGTTAGCATTCATATCAACCATAAAATAAATATTAATGTACAAGCATTTAAAGACAAGTGGGTTAGATGACACACATCCCGATTTACCTCATCAACCTATCTTTAAACAGGAGCGAACAAGCGCTCTTTCACATGTGTTTAAGATATGACAACTATATTTAATTCATGTCAACTCAACCCAAAGGGGTCGTAGTGGCAAATGAGCTTTTTTTTTTTGTGAGGAATACCTTTGATTCCTACAAGTGACAATTCTCCTTGGACCAGCTCTTGTGCCTCTCAGAACAAGCGGAGATTAATTGGGTGGATCCAAAATGAATGGAGAAACACCTAGAACATTTCACAGGTTTAAAAAAAAATCATGTCAACTCAGTTGGCAAAACACAAATAAACAAAAAAGAAAACGTAGGTCAAGCTAATAAATTAACGCACTTATAATTATAATAGTGATTTAAATAATTAGAGTCGTAAAGATCGGACCATATTTGAACGTAACATCAAAACATTGCGTAGTTGATCGAATTATATTTTGAAAGAGTCTCAACGACAACCTCGATTACCATTGGCAGATAGAATATTTTGTTTAATGCATGCTTCCATAACGTCAAACTAAACTATTCATAATTCATTAATCAACTCCAAATTAAGAAAGTAAACTCAACTGGGAAAAGAATATACAAATTTATGACATTTAATTCATGCATAAGAATAATTAAGCCAACGAAACATCAGATATAATCAATCCGGCCGGCCTCTTGCTGATGATCCAGGTGGAGGAATTTTTATAAATAATTGTTTAAGCGAACAAAAAAAAAATTGAACTTATAACTGCATAGTTACAGTTATTTTGTATAATTATCATTTGGAGAGAAAAAAGAAAGAAAGAAAGAATATAAAGTGTCAATTAT
The DNA here is from genome assembly GCA_002525835.2 of Ipomoea batatas. NCBI lineage: Eukaryota > Viridiplantae > Streptophyta > Magnoliopsida > Solanales > Convolvulaceae > Ipomoea > Ipomoea batatas. The sequence goes on from CM008335.1 coordinate 24,806,996, forward strand.
TTTTTAGAAAAAATATAGTGACAAATTGAGTGATATTTTGTAATTGACATTTTTACATTTAATTCAATTCATATCAAGATAGAGATGTAGAGTTTTTTTTTTTTTTTTTTTTAATTTAAATTTTTTTTATTACATGTTACTGAGACTAATATGTTCGTGTTAGGTAACGCCACCCAACTTATCACCTTTGTGTTTTGACGATAGAGTCGTTTAAGCCTCTTTGTAATCTTTTTTAGAGGTTTAAATGCATACTCAAGTTATTAGACAATCCCTGATGGCCTGATTAATGACAAAAAAAATACATAAAATCCTACACATTTATTATTCAAAGATCAATAGATATGACTTGTTTACACGGATTCATGGGAAGGAATGAACTCACTTGATTCGGGCCTATATGTATATAGAATTACCAAAAAAAAATGTTTTAGCGAGGATGCTAGCTTCATGCTTGCCATCTTGATGCCACGTAGAGGCAGTGTTTGGTAAAGGCAAACATGCAAGGTTCGGTAGAACGCGCGACACGCCATTGACTTCTTCATTTATAGGTGAATTTAAAAAAGAAAAAATTGCAGAAATACATAATAAATGAAGATACCTAATTTATTAGATATAATTAATGTATTAAAGTACTCCGGTGTTCACTTTTGAGTCACAAGGAAAAAACAATTTAAGTTATACATATTTTTTTGGTTTTTAATTTTTCTGAATATATCATCATTTAGAAACTTAAGAACCTCAAATTCTGGCCGAATCAGCACTCTCATGCCACTATCAAAGGCAAGTGCCATAATTGGGGCTCGATATTGTGACTTTCCTTTCAGGAGAGCCATAGAGGTACCATTTGAGGACAATGTGTTTGACAATTCAAGACTAAACAGTTTGATATTGTATTGATATTGCATGTACGACATATGGACAATAGCCACCGTTAGTTAGGCATCTTAATCTTTCTTCCTTCCCAAATTAGGCATCTTAATCTTGTATGAACATTTGATTGATTTTTTCTATTTGGGTGAAGTGATGAGACCGTTTCACGGATTCTTATTCGTAAGACTGATCGGATCAATATGAAAATGTAATATTTACTAATTAGGAATAAAATGTTTTTTTTTTGAAAGAAGGAATAAAATGTTTTTTTTTGAAAGAAGGAATAAAATGTTTGTTACTTATAATAAGGGAAAATGTAATATTTTTTTTAGGACAAATGTAATATTTTTACATTTTGATGTAAAAGTATTATATTTTTCATAAAAATACTACATTTTATCTTATAAGTAATACTGGGAAAATGTAATACTTTTAAATCAAATTATAAAAGTATTACATTTTTCTTCAAAAATATTATATTTTTTAATATAAGTAATAAATATTTTAACCCGATCCATCTCACGGACAAAGATACGTGAGAGAGTATCTATTTTAATTTTTAAAACTGGAAATTGTCCCCAGAATTTTTGGCCTAAGTGGCTTAAATTTATTGTTAATTAGTTGGAATTGAGTTCTGATCTCCTTTGAAAGTACCAACAGGTTTGACTTATATTTTTAAAGAATGTTAATTAATTAGTGGAAAATATTTGATGGACTCTCATTCTATACTCTCAATTTTTACCCTCTCTCATAAGTTCTAGACACTATTCTGATATGTGAATCCATGTGATAAAAATAATCAATTCTTATTTGTCACATCAGATAGTATAATTTGAGAGTATGCATAGTAGAACTAGCTATTAATTAGTAGAACTATCTATTAATTAGAACTAGCTGAGTTATGTCGAGTAAAATCATAAATGTTTCACTTAAATTCTCATTAAAATTCCCATTTAAACTTTTAAAGACTCACGTGTTATCTTATCCACATGAGCTATAAAGAAATATAATTGAAATGTACATACCGACAATCCCAACCAAGTTTATAGAGTAACTCCAAATTTATATCTATTGATTTTCTTGATTTGAGTCGATGAACTATAAACAATGACTTTCTTGATTTAAGCCTGTTATCTATTAAAAACATTTTAAACAGAATGGTAATATATTTATAGTTTTATATCATCAGTTCAATCTAATTTACATTTTCGAGAAATCTCAATACAATTTGGATGTTAATTGGAACATTATCACTATTGATCAAAAGTATCCAAATAACAATTAATCACCAAAACTGTGGGGAATGTATAGAATAAATGATAATTAATCACCATTAGTTACTCATTGTATGTTCTTCTTCTTCTTTCCATGAAATCATGTATTCTCTTCAGTGCAACTTCCAGTGTCTGTTCACTCATATTAGCAAAGCAAACCCTAAACCACCCAGCTTCAGTGCAATGGCAAGAAGACCCTGGAGAAATATTAAGCTTCACTTCACGCAAGATTTCTTTCCAAACCTTCAGTTCACATTCCCTTGTAGGTTCATCCAACAAAGGGCTCATATTCATCCAGCAAAACAGCCCTGCATTCCCTTTCAAGCACGCGATCCCAGCGCTCTTTAACCCTTCAACGATCATCTCATATCTCTTCCTCAGCCTCTCCCGGTTAGTCTTTATGTAATTCTCAGTGAACATTTTGTCCGACAACATGGTGGCCAAGAGCTGCTGCGTTTGCGAGGAGATTAAGGTAAAGCTGGACATTCTACGGGCGGTTTTAACGACTTTGTCGTTGTAGGAATAAATTGTGCCCACTCGGAAACCGGGGAGGCCTAGGTCTTTGGAGAGGCTATACACGATGTGGACTCTCTCTGAGTCTCTGTAGCTTCTGGCGTCGAGGATTTCTGCGATGCTGATGAACTCCGAGGAGGAGAAGGCGGAGCCTGAGTAGATTTCGTCGGAGACGAGGTGGATGTTCTTGGCGGTCGCGAAATCTAGGACTTCTTCTAGGATGGATCTTTGGATTGTTGCGCCTAGAGGGTTTGAAGGGTTTGTTATTAGAATCCCTCGGACCTTGATGCCGTTGGATTCGGCTTCATCGTACGCGGCTTCTAAGGCTGTTGTTGTTATCTGGAAGTTGTTTGAGCTGTCGCAGTGAACTGGAACAATTTTCACACCTGTCCTCCACCTCAAATCCCTGTCAAACCTGCAAAAACCCCGAGGTTTAGCATTATTGTTATCATTATTATTCTTGACTATATAGCCCAGACACCCTGTTTTGTAACCCTAGTCGGCTGGCAAAAGGTCAAAGAGATAAATCAGTCTAGATTGTCTATAACTGACTGACTTCAATCAAGAAGGACGACAGGACCCTCTCGTTTGAAGTAGAGTTTGTAATCATATAGTTACTAAGTTAATAGTTTAATTAATGTGGATGGAGTTACGGCTTACCCTGGATAGTAAGGGGTAGGTACAAGCAAAGCATCCCCAGGGTCAGCTAAAATGAAGGTTAAGAGCTCATTAGCGGCGGTGGCGCCGGCGGTGATGACAACTCTTTCGGGATCAAACCTCGCCCTTCCACCTCTAATCTGTTCCATGAAACTTGCCATTGCTTTCCTGAAAGAGACAAGTCCATGATAATCTTGAAACAAGGCATTCTCCCTAAACCCAGAAATCCCCTTTCTGGTTGTTTCTTCTGCGTTTTTGTCCAAGTATTCTTCCAACAGATCAAATGAAACCTATCAACAAATTAATGGAAAATAAACAGTCCATCAGCATCATATCATAAGCTAGCAAAAATTAAAACTTTTGAAAATTAAAATAAACAGTCCATAACAATACTTACTTGATTCTCAGCTAAACCCATCTGAATCACTCCAGATGGGTTTTGTATCTCATGATAAGGGTCTTCATCATAGGCTTTCCAGCCTGCAAAATATGGTGAGTCTTCTCCATGAGTGTCTGAGACTGCAACTTTTGATAACCCCACCACACAAGGTTCATCAATCTCAATAGCCATCACTATATAATGCAATTTTCAGATTTTCTTTAATTTTAACACTTTCTGAAAGGAATCAAGCTGGATCGGAGCTTTATGTGTTGATGAGAAATGAGAGAAAGAAGCTAAGAAATTAAAGCAAATTAATGAGGTAGAGAACTGTGTGAATGGAGGTTTTTGTCAAACCCCTTTGTATATATAGGAAGGTTTTAGTATTCTGTTAGATGGGGAAAGTGGGCCCTCAACTTACATATATTTTGCTGAAAATTAAACAAAAGAAAAAAGAAAAAAATATGGTAAAGATTAAAGAAACCAATGATTGATTCTATAGAGTAAGTAAGATCAAAGCTCATCAGCTTTATCACAAATATATATATATATATATATATAGTTTGAATGGCTGGTGACAACTGTATGGCTGCATATATGTTAGCCTTTGTCAAGCTCCTTACATCTCAATCTCCACAAGATCCTCACTGCAAATTTGGTTGTTGAATTGTGAGTTTTTAATTCTTAACTTTTACAAAAATCACTGCTAGCTACTACATAGTATGTATATTTTTATGTAAACCAGTTATGTCAATACATATAAATATATAATTTATAAGGAAAAACAAAAAGTGATTCCAACAATCCCAAATGATTTCACATTGTCTAAGTTTCGAATTTCAATGCCAACTTTATAAGGTTGGTGCAATTTTGATCCTTGCAAAATATATTCTTCAAAATCCTTTTTTAGATTTTTTACTTGCATAATGCCGCGCTGAACTTAAAGGAGATTTATGTAAATTTAATTTCCAACATCCAATTTTATTTCGTGCTCACTCTACCATACATTAAGACAAACGTTAAAATGTATACTATTTTTATTGAAGTTTAATTTAAATATAGACAACCCTAGCTCCTCTCAAACTCCTAATTACAAGTGTAACCCACATATACCATTTAAAAACAAAAAATGAAGGTCGTCCATAGTGGAGTATAGTGGCTAGTAGAGTTGAGGGACCAATTAGTTTTTATGCTTCAATTTAATTGAAAAGGATGGAAATCCAATCTTAAAGACCTATTACTGCAGGAGGTCGGAGCCCCCTTCCACCGTCGAGGATGCGTTGTTGGTGGACTTGAGTGCTTTGCTGTGTGTGAGGACTATCTCGGAAGGGTGTCTGTTGTAAGGCATCGGGCTTGACCCTCCTTTAGATTAAGGCTATGTTTGGGAAACCTAGCTGAAAAGGTAGCTGAAAGCTGAAAAGTAGCTGAAAACTGAAAAACTATAAGCTCGAAGCCGAAATCTGAAGAGATGTTAAGCTAGTTGTTATAATTAAAAGTGTTTGGTAAAATTAGCTTTTTGATAAGCTGATAAATGTAAAAAGACTAAAAATGACATATTCGTACAATTTAAATATTATTAAATTTAAATAGGTTTGTTTATATATTAAAATACAAAATAATGAAATCAATATATTTTAATAAAATATAAAGTAAGAACATACATTTGAAAACATATAAAGTAAAACAAAATGTTTATAATTTATAAAATTAGTTCATACAAAAATCAATGTTCAAACACAAATTCAAATTGAAATTACAATCAAACATATTGAAGAGAAAAAGTCAAAAAGGTTTTAATTGGGAAGGGTAAATGATGTTATTTCTTTAAAATAATAAGGTTAAAGATGGAAAAAAAAAGTTAGGAAGCTATTAGCTTATTTTGAAACGCTATCTTAGGTAGCGTTCAAAAATAAGCTCTTATTTTAAGCTACTAGCTTATTTTAGGAACATTACCAAACAGAGCTTATAGCTTATTAGTAGCTTAAAATAAGCTATAAGCTCCTAAATAAGTTTTGCCAAACAGAGCCTAAAAAAAAAAAAAGACTTATAACTGCTCATGCTTTGAAAACATGTGGGAAAAAATTGCGAGCATGTTTCTCAACTGATTCTCAAATGTTTGTATACTAGTGTCAACAACAACAACGTCAAAATTATCATGCGTGCAACTAGAAAAATAAAGTTTATAGATTTATTTTGAATTGGTTGACCAGTTAATGATAACATGCATTTGTTAGATATCAATATCTAATTACACTATATATATGACTGAACAAGCTATCAAACAATACATCACTTTAAATCCTTTGCCATCATTGTTATAGTTTATCATGTAGTTCTTCCAAAAATGTGGTAGCTAGTGAGTCCTATACCACTAATGTCAAAATTTAAATATAGATATGGTAGCTAGGAATGATATGCTTTTCTCCCATTGTTTAAAATTAAATATAAATGTAATACAAGCACAAAAATTACAAGTGTCCATTTTTATTTTGAAAGGAAATTATATTAATTATGAGATTAAGTACTGGGAAGCAAATGTTGAATACAGACAAGTATATATAGAAGAAAAAGTTGCCTAAGAACCAGCTTATGATTCTGCTGCCCTAGTCAGGGTGTGATCGAATTGGCAAATTGCTGATCTACAAATGAAATGGTAGGACACTGATTCAAAGTGCCTAGCCAATTTACGACGGTTACTCACTACACATCCAACGTATGAGAAGTATGGTGTAAATTAGTCCAATGGATTAGGTCTTTTTTTTTTTTTTTTTGGGTGTAGTGTAGATCTAAGGGTAGTTAAGGTGTGCAATGTGCATCAATGGCCGGCCCTGACAAAGATTCTAATTAAGCATATAAGATCATTGAAGATACTGATTTGCATACAAATTTATATAAATGTTTAGGATGGAGCAGCTGCCAGAAGATATGAAATGATGGCCCCACACACTTTTGATCTTGATTTCATCACTCGATCTCATGCATCCATAAGCTAATTAAGGCAACAGAAATTATGACTCCTATCAGCTTCATAATTAATCATATCATTCATATCAAACTCATCAACTAATCATTGCTTATCATCATCTATATCATTATGCCAAACTTAATCTACCTTCAATTTCTCCTCTCAATGATATGATTAATTATCAAGCTGATACACCCATCATTATTATTGCTATACTTTGTTGACAAATGAATTCATCGCATTAATGAATTGGACAAGTGTCATAATATGTCATTATTTCAACATCCATGTCAGAAGTTCAAGACTTCAAGCTATGTCTTATCACAAACGATCTTATGTTCTAATTTTCATTTATTTTTTGGTGTAAAAATACATTTATATATTGGTGAAAATGTTTGAAATTTTTATAATAAAAAAATGATTAAAAAAATCCATAATTTGCATTTGAAAATCACTCATCACTCTTTACAAGATGACAGTGCACAGAAAATTTGGTTAAAGTTGGCTTGGCATCAATCAACCATCACGATATAATTTCAATTATTATGGTCCACACAAACTGTGTGGACTATATTATCAAATAATGTATGTACATTCAGTAAACAAATAATGTATTTTTAGTATATTAAAATGTATATTATATTCTAAAAAAGTACATTACTTGAGTACTGGAAGTATATTATTTTGTATAATGTATATTTAGTACACAAATAATATACTTTTAATTTTATTCCAAAAAAAAATAATATACTTTTAATATTTTAAAAATTTACTTTTTATTATGGTCCACTGAGTATTTTGTGGATCGGCGGAATATATATATAATTTGGTTAAAGCTGGCCTTGCTTAAAGCCTTAAAGCATAAGTAATTAAGTACTGTAGGAGGTTGGGATATATAATCATATTTTGTGATTTAATTTCAACTAATTAACTGCCCCATTTAAGATTTAAAAACCTACATAACCCAATCAAAAGGAATGAAAGAAAGTAGGAAACATATAATGACAGGAAGAATATGCAGCATAATTAAATATAATTTAATATATCTTCAAGGGAGTGGGGCCCAAGATGAAAGTGATAATCCATGTGCAAGCTAGAACTCTCAGCATGAGATCGATTTGCCATTAAAAGGTTGATGATAATTGACAAATGAAGAACATGGAGAATTGTTTATTCTAGGTTATGGTGTTTACTGATTGGTTGATATATATTATATTTAAATAGTATCATGTTGTATATTTACATAATTACTAATCATTTAAAAAAATGATATCATTAAAAGTTATCTACCACTCAAAGATATAGAATATTATATTTCATGACTCATTAACTACTCATATAAGTAAACTCTTCAACTCCGCACTTTTTTTAAAACTCTATTACAATATATATAATACAAAGTATATGATCCTTCATGCTCCTCAAGATGATACTTGCTGTTGCTAAAAGGTTGAATCCTAACCCCAAGGGCCCCCAATTCGACAAAGTATTTGGGACTTGGGAGGATGTAAATCATGGTAACTCAATTGAACACAGAGACTAGACATTTACTTATTGCGTACAAGAAGCTTCTTTCACTTTGAGAGGACCGAGAGGTTATTGTTCCCACACTATCATTGGTGAGACTCGATCCCGGGTCATTGTTCCCGAGTCATGCGGGCTCCTCAAGATGATATATAGCTCTATACTTATATGCTTCATAAACATAGCACTTACTCTTATGCAAATATAAGGAAATAAAGTTGTCCCTTCACTACTACGAATAGTACGTTGTTTGCATAGTGGTAACTGGTAAGCACTTGATCCTGTTATTGGTATCAAATAAAGCCTGAGCATGTTGTACAGTCAAGACGGGCACTGGGAGAGGATATTGGAATTGGTAAATGTTTGA